>CM077656.1:22914585-23022085 GCA_039707465.1 Rhabdophis nuchalis | reverse complement strand
GACCCAGGGCGGCGCACAGGAATTTAAAAACATACAAAACAATAAATACAAAATTTAAAAACATATTAAATTATAATCCTATGCTAAAATCAAATTTTAAAATCCCCAATTTAAAACTATCTAAAAAATAGTCCCCACGGGAGGTTAGGCTAGGCCGGCTTGCTGAAAAAGATGTGTCTTTAGACTCTGGCGGAAGAGGCGGAGGTCGGTGATGGTACGCAGTTCAGGGGGTAGGTCGTTCCAAAGGGCGGGGCCCGCCACAGAGAAGGCTCTTTCCTTGGGTGTCGCCAGACGGCATTGCCCGGCCGACGGCACCCTGAGAAGGCCCTCTCTGTGGGAGCGGATCAGCCGAAGGGATGTATGGGGCAGGAGGCGGTCTCGCATATAATTAGGCCCCGAGCCATGGAGCGCTTTAAAGATGGTCGTCAGAACCAATCTCCTGGTGGTTTATATGCCACGCCGAAGTCTGACCGCAAGCTTTTTCAAGAGGCAACTGCACGTTCTGGTTTTCTTTCTTTGAAGGAGTTTCGCTTCTCATCCAAGAAGCTTCTTCAGCTTTGACCGGATGGTGGGGAATGGAAGGATGTATACTCCTTGCATCCTTTTAGAGAGTCCTTGAGGCCACTTGGAGGTTTATCTGTGTCCTCAGGGTCACCTGAGTGGTGCAAATGAGTGTGGAGTCTTCTTGGAACTGTTGAAAGGACCTGTGTTGTAGATTGGAGATAGATGATGTTGTATCTTTCCCCCTCCGTTGAGAGAGGGCTGTTCAATTTTGACATAGATGGCCTCTTTGAAACCAGTGGTCCTCTCTGTCCAAAATATGGACGTTGCTGTCTTCAAAAGTTGTCCTATAAATGTAGATGGACTGCTGAATCTTGTCCTGATGGGTTTGTTCTACTATGTTGGGCCATGCGTTTATGAAGCGGCTGTTTTGTTTCCCCAATCTACAGATCTGCCCTTGGCTCGCTGCATTGTACTACATATACCATGTTGCTGAGTTTGTGCCTGGGTGTTTTATCCTTGGGGTGGACACCAAAACCCCAGTCGGAGCTGAAGAAGCTTCTTGGATCAGAAGCGAAACGTCTTCAAAGAGAAACAAGAAAGTCCAGTTGCCCCTTGGGAAAAAAAGCACCTTTGGGTTTGACACAGATGGACTCTTTGACCCCTCTTTCAAACCAGTGGTCCTCTCAGGCTAAAATGTGGACTTTGCTATCTTCAAAAGAGTGGCTTTTGTCTTTTAAATGCAGATTTATTTTATTTATTTTATTTTATTAGATTTATACCCCTCCCTTCTCCAAGAGGACCCAGGGCGGCGCACAGGAATTTAAAAGATACATACAAAAATCAAATAGAAAAGTTAAAAACTTATTAAATATCCATCCTGCGCTAAAAACCAAATTAAAATCCCCCAAAATTAAAACTATTTAAAATAGTCACAGCGGAGGTTACACTAGGCCGGCTTGATGAAAGAGATGTGTCTTTAGACACTGGCGGAAGAGGCGGAGGTCTGAGATGGTGCGAAGTTCAGGGGGAAGGTCGTTCCAAAGGGCAGGGCCCGCCACAGAGAAGGACCTTCCCCTGGGTGTCGCCAGTCGGCATTGCCCGGCCGACGGCACCCTGAGGAGACCCTCTCTGTGGGAGCGGATCGGTCGAAGGGATGTATGGGGCAGGAGGTGGTGTCGCAGATGGACTGCTGAATTTCATCTTGATGTGTTTGTTCTCCTGTGTCCTGCCATGTTGTTGCTATGTTGTACCCAGCTTGCTGCCTTCACCACTATTACTAACTGCCTCTCCTAATCTGCATAATTACACTAAATAAGGTTGTGGACAACAGAACAGATATAATTCAAGTCCTCCATTATGCTGAGCATTTTGAAAAGTTTCCATAGCATTTTTCTTGCTGTAGTAGAGCCAAAGAAGTCATAAATGAAAGGAAGGCCAATTTATTTTTCTGGTTTTCAGTCTATTGCCAATCAATTTCAGGGAGTATTTTAATCTCGTTTCATTTAATTTTAATTCCGATGATGTTTCTGACCTTACACTGGAAACATAATGCTAACCACAAGGTTTGGGAATTATAACCTCAGGGATCGCAGCAATGCCATAAAAGTTCGGATAGAATTTAACAAAAAATGCTCAGTGTAGAAGATTAGTCCTTGACTTACGACCATGATCAAGCCCAGCATTGAGGTTGCTAAACGAGACGGTCAATAAGTGAGTTTTGCCTCATTTTACGACCTTTCCTGCCGCAGTTGTTAAGTGAATCATGGAAGATGTTAAGTTTCTAAGTGTTGTTAAGTGAATCTGGCTTCCCCATTGACTTTGCTCGTCAGAAGGTTGCAAAAAGGGATCAAAATGGTTTTAAGTCACTTTTTACAGTGCCGTTGAAACTTCAAATGGTCCCTAAATGAACAGCTGTAAGTCAAGGACTCCCTGTATGGGCAATTACCTCTTCCATCCGGTAACCAGCAAACATGTAGACGTACTGGCCGGGGCGTCCCACAAACCTGAGGACAAACAGAGACACAGGATGAAATCAGTAACAGAAAAATACACCGTGATTATATACTTCTATATACCATATTTTTCAGAGTATAAGACACACCAGAGTATAAGACACACTGGAGTATAAGACGCACCAAGATTTTGAAAAGGTAAATAAAAAAAAAAGTTTTTGCACTCTGCAGGCCTCTCAAAACCTCTGCATGCCTCATTTTTTGTGAAAAACGGGTTATGCAGAGAGTTTGAGAGGCCTGCAAAGTGCTCCTGGGGGCTGTGGGGGGCAAAAACGAGCAACAAACAGCCTGTTTTTCATGAAAACGGGCCCATTTTTTTTGCAAAAAACAGGGCATGCATAGCCTTTGGGAGACTTGTAGAGTGCTCCAGACGGCTGGGGGGGGGGCAAAAATGAGCGAAAAACGGCCTGTTTTTCACTCTTTTCTGCCCTCCCCAGCCCCCAGGAGCACTTTGCAGGCCTCCCAAACCCTCTGCAGGACCATTTTTGCGAAGGGAACGAGATTTCGGGAGGCCAAAAATGCCACATTCAGTGTATAAGACGCACCCAGATTTTCACCCTCTTTTTGGGGAGGGAAAGGTGCGTCTTATAATCCGAAAAATATGGTAAACATATTAAAAAGGCGTATAAGTCCCCATCATCCAGTCAGAATTGAAGAAGCTTCTTGGATGAGAAGCGAAACATCTTCAAAAGAAAAAACAAAACCAGAAAGTCCAGTGGCCTCTCGAAAACAAAGAACCTTTGGGACAACCATGATCTGCATGTCTGAGAATCTCCACAGATA
Organism: Rhabdophis nuchalis; assembly: GCA_039707465.1. Classification (NCBI taxonomy): domain Eukaryota; kingdom Metazoa; phylum Chordata; class Lepidosauria; order Squamata; family Natricidae; genus Rhabdophis; species Rhabdophis nuchalis. The sequence goes on along the minus strand of CM077656.1, from coordinate 23,018,786 downwards.
TTTTTTTTAAATAAAATGTCCGAGTCTTTCTCTTCATTCCAACAGCTCTTTCAATTTTTGGAAAAGGCGGCCTGCAACCCCACAATTTTTGCAAGCAAGCAAACATCGTGGGGAAAGAGGGCCATCTGCAGGTGGAAACCCCTGGGGAAAAGTTTAGGATGGATGAGGTAAGTTTCGAGTTTTTTCCACAGGCGCATCCATCATTCAAAGCGCTCCATGGCACAGGACCTAGTTATTTGCGGGATCGTATCCTGCCCCACACATCCCTTCGGCCGATTCGCTCACACAGAGAGGGACTTCTCCGGGTGCCGTCCACTAGGCTGTGCCAACGGGCGACGCCCAGGGGAAGGGCCTTCTCTGTGGCGGGCCCGACCCTCTGGAATGACCTTCCCCCTGACATTAGAACGACCACGGATCTCCGCTCCTTCCGCCAGAAACTCAAAACCCACTTGTTTCATCTAGCCGGCCTGGCCTAACTCCAGCTTTCCCACCTCAGTTTGTATTTTTAAATTTTGTGATTTGGTTTTAAGGTTAAGTTTTTAATTTTTATAAATTTGTACAGGGGTTTATTTCATTCGATTTTAGTTATATGTATGTTGATTGTATGGTTTTAATTTGTACCTGTACACCGCCCCGAGTCCCTTCGGGGAGAGGGGGCGGTCTAGAAGTCCAATAAATAAATAAATAAATAAATAAACTTCCCGCATCCCTGTTTTTCCGGACCACGATTCTCCCAAAATCCCGTCGCTCCTTTTTACTGGGAAAATTGAGGAGGACGAGGGATATCATTTTAACTGGTCTTCCGAGGAAGGAAAAAACCATAAATAGTTTTTGGGAACCTGATTGAAGCGCAGCGTTTCCTGCAAGGAACGGAAATTCCTCGCCCTCCAAAGCAGATGTCCACCTTAGAAATCCCGGGCCCAGGTGTCGCTCCGCGAGGCAGGCTTTCAAATGGGGCTTCTGCCCATAAATAAAATAAATAAATGGGAACTTGCGGATGGCGGCGTGCCCACTCTGTGACATTTCCAGACCTCCCAAGACATCTGGCACGGAAAACAAAAAAGCAGCCCGCTTCTGCTCCGCACGAAAACCCCGTGTGCGTTTCATGTCCTTAGGAAGGCGATGCCAGGAATCCGTTTCTCTGATCCCCCGGCGGGCTAGGATGGATCCAAGATGACCCCCTCTCTCTCTTCCTCCCCCCCCCCCAGTAAACAGCACATGCCTAAGGCTGAACTGCAGTTCCTCCAAAGAAGTGTGACTCCTTTCCTTTTCTCTCCCTCATTCGCCGCCCCACCGGACACTTTGGGAAGGAAACATCAGGATAGGCAAACATCTCTTTGACTGACACTGTCAAGCTTTGCAATTTGGGTTTCATTCATTCATTTCCTTTCATGTATTTAGATTTATAAAACCGCGCCTCTCTCTCCCCGAAGGGACTCGGGGCGGTGCACAGGAAGTTAAAAAGCATATACAACACAACCATCAATCAATATTAAAACCAAATTAAATAATGCTCACCCTGTGCTAAAAATCTTAAAATCTTAAAAACTATTTCCCCCTAAAATCCAAATTGAAACAGTTTAAGCTTCAGACTACAGGCTAGATGAAGTGGATTAGGCCAGGCCGGCCAGATGGAAAAAGTAGGTCTTCAACTTTTGGCGGAAGGAGCGGAGGTCCGTGGTTGTTCTAAGGTCGGAGGGTTAGGTCGTTCCAGAGGGTAGGGCCCGCCACAGAGAAGGCCCTTCCCCTAGGCGTCGCCCGCTGGCATTGCCTGGTGGACGGCATTCGGAGAAGCCCCTCTCTGTGGGAGCCAATCGGCCGAAGGAATGTATGGGGTAGGATATGATCCCGCAAATAACTAGGCCCCGTTTCTCCCCCTCTGTGGTCCGGTTGGGTCCGATTCGCAGACCAGTTTGGCAAGGGGTTTGCTATTGCCTCCTTCCTAGAGCTGAGAGAAGGATACCGGTTCAGACCAGTACGTACCGGTTCAGACTGGTACGGGCGAACCGGTAGTGGATGTATTGTGTTTTTATATTTCCTGTGCACTGCCCCGAGTCCCTTCGGGGAGAGGGGGCGGTTAATAAGTCGAATAAATGAAATGAAATGAAATCTTCGGACAGCGCTGGCTCTTTGGCTTTGAAAGAGAGAAGAGCACCGCCCCCTAGAGTCAGGAACGACTAGCACTTATGTGTGCTAGTCGTTCCTGATTTTACCTTTACACTATAAATGCAGTTAAAAAGCTTCAACCCTGATGGTATTGCGTAGTAAAACGATCACCACAATAACAAGCCAAACTATCATCACAATAACAAGCCAAAGTGGGGCCGTGTATTAAAAGGAAATGCTAATCTGATGCAACTTACCTCCCTTTAAAGAAAGCCACGTAAAAAATGGGCGCATAAGAATTTACAAACTTCAGCAGGAAAGCCTTCAGAATCAACCTCTCCTCAAACGTTTTCTCTGTTTTGGGGACCTCTGCCATGAAGAGAACATGAAGGAAAGGACACGGGTTAAGCGTTACTCACGCCAGGGATACAAACAAAGCAATGATAGTTTTGCAGTTTCCAGGAAAATATACAGTCTGGATTTCGAAAAGTCATACTCTGACTCAGCCAAGCCGTCCGCTCCCATTCAAGGGGTGAAGTGAAGTGATTCTTTCTCTTCTGTTTAACAGATTCACAGAGTTGGAAGGGACCTTGCAGGTCATCTAGTCCAACCCCCTGTCCAAGCAGGAGACCCTACACGTGCCTCTACCTTGCAGTCTAAGCTAATCACCAAGATCTTAGTCCTCTATGGCAAGGGTCTCCAACCTTTGCAACTTTAAGGCTGAAGGACTTCAGCTCCCAGAATTCTCCAGCCAGCAAAGCTGGCTGGAGAAGTCTGGGACCTGAAGTCCTTCAGCCTTAAAGTTGCAAAGGTTGGAGACCCCTGCTCTATGGGTTCAAGATCTACATGAGCCAAAGCACATTCTCACGATCTGCTTCTTGGGGAAACGAAAGGAAAGAAATTCTATTTTCACGCTTATTAAATGATTCATCATTTTCTCCCAAAAGCGTTCTAAACATATACACAAATGATAGGTTTATAAAGAAATAATTTAAGAGAGCGCTGCAACAGCCTTTAATTTAAGTGTTAGCCACAAATATTTAATCATAACGTTAAACTCTACTCTTGACATTATTTTTTGAAGAATTTTCATGTTGTGGGTGTCGGAAATAGGCTAGGCAAGAACTGCACATCAGCCGAAGTAAAATGTGATTATTATTATTATTATTATTATTATTTATTTAAAGAGTCTGATTTCATTTTTTTTAAAGGTACGTATAAATTACTATGTATAAACTAAGTATAAATTACTCTATTTAAAAGTTCCTCTTTACAGAACCCATGGAGTAAAATTTACAAAACGTACACAATTGTAGAAACATCTTAATAAGGAAGAATTATTTGTTATCCTCTATTGAAAACTTCCCCTTTGCAGAACCCATGGACTAAAATTTACAAAATTGCAGAAGCATCTTAATAAAGTTAAAGTTAGTTAAAGTTTATTATATTTGTATACCGCCCTATCTCCCTGACGGGACTCAGGGCGGTGCACAGGAAATCAATAAAAACACAACAATAAATACAATAGAAAAAATAAATTAAAAGATATATTAAATTTAGAACCCGTGCTAAAATTACCATTAAGAACCCTATTAAAATCACATTTAAAACGATACCAGGCGGGCCGCATGAAATAGGTGTGTTTTTAGTGCCTGACGGAAGAGGCGCAGATCCGTGATGGTCCGAAGATTGGGGGGGCAGGTCATTCCAGAGGGCGGGGGCTGCCACAGAGAAGGCTCTCCTCTCCCCCTGGGAGTCCCCAGCCGGCATTGTCCGGCAGACGGTACAGAAGAATTATTTGTTTTTCTCTCGTTAGGTATAATTAATTCATCTTTAGGATCAGATGAAGGTCTTCAGTTAATTTTGTTGAATCGTGTTTTCCCATTCCTCTGTTCTCACTTATAGTTGCAAGTAGCTTCACTAAAGGTACCCTATTTCCCTGAAAATAAGACCTCCCTGGATAATAAGCCCAATTGGGCTTTTGAGCGCATGCGCTAAAGTAAGTCCTCCCCTGAAAATAAGCCCTTCCCGAAAATATTTAACCGCATGCACAGCCGGTCTCCACCATTTCCTGGGGGACAGGGGAGGGCATGCCCCACATGCACCTGCCATCCATGCAGAATGGCCTTGCGGAGGCCTCTACCACAAATCCTAGCTACCACACCCCCTCTCTTAGTGATGGCCGCAAAAACAGCGGTAGGCCCATCAATGTTAGCGCTGGCAAGAGTGGGCCAGAAACAGAGACACAACTTCATGCCCTCTCTGGATCAGCTGATCCGTGAGCTGCAGGGTGAAGTTAAGGGGCCTCCTGCACCTCAACAAGAATAAGACCTCCCCGAAAATAAGATCGAATGCTTATTTCAGGGCGGAGGGGGGTGTTCAAAAGAAAATAAGACCCTGTCTTATTTTTGGAGGAACACGGTACTATTCCCAGCAGTCTACTAGTAGGATCCTGGTTGATGAGAAGTTGTGTGTCCACGTGCTGAACAAGGGACATCCCACAGGAACATGATGGGCTCAAGATCCCCAGGTAGCAATCTTCCCCTCTTTTCCCACACCTTAGAAAAGAAGTACCTGCACAAACTCAAAATAGATTTCAAGAAACTGTTCCCATCTCCCGGCAGTTTTGTGCATGAATACATTGGGAAAAGGCTCCAGCTGTTCTTCTGCCTCACTGATGTCTGACTCTGAAGACAGCTGATAACTGTCGGACGGCCCCGACCCCCTCTCTGCCTCCGACACAGAGCCCTCCTCAGAGCCTCCCCCAGACTCCAGGACTGGCCCAGGTTCCTCCCCAACCCTCCTCACTGTCCGAATCTGCTGCCAGCTCCACTGGCGAGCCACAACCGGATCAGCCAGTCTCCATTCAATGGGAAAATGGATAAAAACCATTTGATGCATCTATAAAATCAGGTAAAAAGAACATCCTGGAAAGAAAACGTTTCCTTATGATAAATTGCTTACGTCCAGAAAAAACACAAAGTAAGATTACCCATTTCGGTCAATTTTTTGGCAACAACTCCATAAATCTCATCCAGGATTAGAATCACCACGAGGTTTATGATGACTGCTGTCGCTGTCACGGTGACTCTTACGTTGGACTTGGATGACCCTTTGGTGCTCATGGAGAGCGCGGCCGCTAAGGTTATCCGGTACGCAATCACCCCAAAGACTATGGAAAACGTCAGTGAAATCTGGAAAAGAAAGACAACGGGACTAGAATGATGCATGCCTTGATGTTCTTATGGAGCTCAGTCATTGCGGTCAAATAGAGATGGGGTTAAAGAAAGAGGAAAAACATTACTCCATGATCAACTCAGCAGCTTCTTGAATTCATCAGTGATAGGAAATCTTCCTTGCTAGTGTTAGGGTGCCTTTTAGGCGCACTACAGAAAGGTAGCGATGCATGCACACACTGGGAAGCTGAGCTTCTGGTTTCCAGCAGGCGCATGCGTGCCGGCCACCCGGTCGTGCAATTTCTGGCTGGCACACAAGTCTACACCAGAACCCAGAAGAGCAATGGGTGATGGCTGGCATCCCAGAGAGATGGCTCCGCGTGCCATAGGTTCCTGCCATAGCTTCAAAACCTTCTGTATTTATAACTTTTCCATTTGACCAAATCCATTGGAGCGGTTTCTGTTTTGCTCCAGAAGCAAAGACTCTATTGGTAATATACCCTACTACGAAGCCTAGTTTTCTTCCTAAACCAGGGGTCTCCAACCTTTGCAACTTGAAGTCTGAAGGACTTCAGCTCCCAGACTTCTCCAGCCAGGTTTGCTGGCTGGAGAATTCTGGGAGCTGAAGTCCTTCAGACTTAAAGTTGCAAAGGTTGGAGACCCCTGTCCTAAACAATAGCAATAGCACTTAAGCTGACATACCGCTTCATAGTGCTTTACGGCCCTCTCTAAGCAGTTCACAGAGTTAGCGTATTGCCTCCCCCAACAATCGGGGTCCTCATTTTACCAACCTTTGGAAGGATGAGTCAACCCTGAGCCAGTCAGGATCGAAAGTCAGGCCTCCCAAACCCTCTGCATGCCTCATTTTTTTTTTGCAAAAAATTGACCTGTTTTTGCCCTCCCCAGCCCCCAGGAGCACTTTGCAGGCCTCCCAAATGCTCTGCATGTCCATTTGTGCTACAAATGGGACGCATGGGGTTTATGGAGGCCAAAAATGGCTGTATTCGGTGTATAAATTGGGTTTTAGTATTGGGGTTTATAACAATAGACCAGGGGTCTGCAAAGTTGGCTCTTTTAAGACTGGTGGACTTCAACTCCCAGAATTCCCCAGCCAGCTATGCTGGCTGGGGAACTCTGGGAGTTGAAGTCCACCAGTCTTAAAAGAGCCAACTTTGCAGACCCCTGAAATAGGCCAAATTATTTAATATTTACTAATTTGTTATTTTAACTTTTGTATTTCCTCTTTTATTATGACTGTTCACCGCCCTGTGTCCCGAGAGGGAGAAGGGCGGTATATAAGTTAAATAAATGAAATAAAGACACACCCAGATTTCCACCCTCTGTTTTTGGTTGGGGGGGTGGGGGGGGGGAAGGTGCGTCTTATACTCCTAAAAATACGGTACTCTGGCTGGTTAAGGTTTGTTCAAGAGGCGGTGTCTTCGAGGCTGCTAATGGCTGATTAGGTGATTTAAAGGTATTTATTCAAACTCCCGAAAGTGAAAAGGACAGATTGTTTTCTTTGGATTAATGGTGATATAATCAATCAGCCAGAAACCCACCCTCTTAGCTTTGCCATAATAGCAGAAGCAGAAAGGAGCTGTTTATGTTCACACCAGGGCATTTTATGGGAGAATGTAATTTATAGCCCTTACTCCTTTATTGCTCTGGAGAGAAAGGCACCCGTAACTTCAACAAATCTCCTTCTGCTTATTCAACGCAGTCGATTAGGGGACGCAAGATAAATACACCTGGAGCATTTATTATTATTTTTACGCCCTGCTTAAAACTGTCACATGTGGGACTTTCAGGGGGGCGTCCATCATTTTGACTCTCAGTAGTTGCAAACTCAGGTAAGGCGAAGTGGAACAAAAATGACACTTTTAAAGAAGCATTGTGTGCATGCAAGATTGCCGAGAGGGAAAAAGGAGCGACCAAGGGCTGGAACCAGCTTGGAAAAGACAACGGAAGGGAGCAGGACTTGGCTTGCAGAGAAAAGCTCTTCAGTTGGACCAGGCCTGCGGGCTGGATCCCACCCATGGGGTGCTTAGATTCGGCCCTGGAAACAGGGGACCGGCCCGAGGTGCCTCGCACAGTCTGCCCAAGCTCCATTTTATCTGGCAGTGCAGGGGTGAAATTCAGCAGGTTCTGACCAGTTCTGGAGAGCCGGTAGCGGAAATTTTGAGTAGTTCGGAGAACCGGCAAGTACCACCTGTCAGGCCTGCTTCCTCCATTAATCAAGAAAGACCACGCTCAAACCCATTTTGAAAGTTTAAGGTTACGTTTACTGATTATGAAAAGACAGCAGCGAAGGTCAAGCAAGGAATGAGATATTTGGGCGCAAAGTATACATATCAAAGCATTGCCCATCCCCTTATAACCCATGACCCCTAGGATAATATCCAATGCAGAATCACCCACGATGTCAGGTGGGCAGCGCGTCCAGGAATATCATCAGAATGGCATGCGAGACCGTTGGCCTTGGTGATATCAAGTCCTGGCTCCGACCACCTCCAGCACACATAATGTCCAATGCCCACAGCCCCTCCCTCCCCGTTTCAATGGCAGCCGAAGCAAGCAATAAAGCGGAGGCTGACACCACCTCTGGCTGGCCATGCCCCCATCTATTCTCTGCCTCCCGAGTCCCAGCTGATCGCCTCACTATGCCGCAATGGCCCACTATGTACAAAGATGCCATTGCGCCAAAATCATTTCCGTTGTGTGATGATCTCACAGTTCTCATGACATGCCTCCTCTCTTGTTCTACACCCACCCCCTCACCAACGTCCATGAGATAGGCTGCCAGGAATCATCTCATCTAAGACACCCAAGAAGCCATTATCACCAGCTGACACACAGAAGTTAATACGGGCCCTGCTGGCCCATTCCAAACACTTCAATCTATCAATCACGTTTCATTGATCAAATGTCAAACTCTGCACCAGAGATTAAGTCATACTTTGGATTTGGCTGACAAGGGCTGGAAGGGATGCCAAAGCAATCCATCTCCCTGACCGGGGTGCTTCAGGTGGGGGATTTATGCGGGAAAGGACAGTTGAAGGAAACGTGAAGGCGTCAGCGTAGGTTTTCTATGAACCTCTCAAGGAAAAGAAGACGAGGGGAGTTACCATGAACAAGATGGAAGCGCAGTTCACCAGATAGCCAGGGGTGCGGTCCCTCCAGGTGAGTTTTTCCTCTTCCTCCTGGAACAAGAGAGAAGGTTGAAAATGGAAGCTGCAATACTGTAGTGTGCTAAATAAGCCAAAAAGTCATTTAGGCAAGAATCAATAATAATAATCTAGATATATCAAAATGGCTCTATGTATGTACGTTCCATCATAACTTTGGAACGCCTTGAGCAATTTCAACTAAACTTGGTACACAGATGCTTTACTCTCTGGAAACAAATACTGTGGGAGTAAGACACCCCTAACACCCCTCAGAGTGTGTGTTCAGTTAAGATACAGCCTGTTGTGCCTTAAAATGGCTTCTATTGTACAGCACAGTGGAGTTCCATGGTAATGGCTTCACAGTATTTCACTAGGGGGCTCCCTCTGCTAAGGGGGAAAATCCAACATTAGAAATTATGTTTGGTCCGGACATTTTCCCCCTATAAATAAATACTCAGGCAATGCTAGGTTATCGACTAGTATAATAGTAAGAAAGCAGGGCCAATAGTCATAGGCACTGGGTGCCATTGTAAAACAACTGAAGCACCACTCAAACACCATTGGCATTGACACATTCCCCTGCCCTAACCTCACTCCACCTCCAGGCCCTGCTCCCTCCACTAACCTCACCCCATTTTTACAATGGCCACCCTGAGCGTCGAGAACAAGACTACTACATAAGGCCCAAGCTACGTTCGTTCCTCCCAAAGCTGGCTTGAAAACGCCAACAGCCTCTCCCGCGCTCATCTAGCTTTGCCGGCGTCTAATTAACTGAACAAATAGGGCATCTGGAAACTTTTACATTAATTTTCCTAAAATGTGTGTCCTCCTCATTATTGTTATGAGGAAAATATGCGCTGGTTCTTGAACCCTTTATGATTTCGTAACGTTTTGCTCGTCGCAGATGAACTCGATCAAATTCTGGAAAACCCAAGAAGGAGCAGGTTCTTTGTTTGTCTAAGAAAACGAAGGATTTGTTCTAAATTTTGGAAAGGAGGAGATTCGGAACGGCTGGAACTGTATTCGGGATTCCGCTCCGTCTCGGAATGCTCTATTCCCCGCGGAGACGCGTGGAGGATGAAGTTACTTTGCCTTTCTCTCGTACAAATTTCCCTGGACTTGGGAGTTTTTAATCATTAATCCAGGCAACTAAAAAGCAGCAGCCCCCCCCCCCAATTTAATTGGGATAATTTGGAGATGTGTCATTGCACTGAACCAGTGGTGGGTTTCAAAATTTTTAGAACCTACTCTGCAGGTGTGGCCTATTTTGTGGGCGTGGCTTGGCAGTCATGTGACAGGGTGGGAGTGGCCACCTTCTAAAATGTGGTGAAACTCATTTAACAACGCTCTTGCTTAGCAACCAAAATTTTGGACTCAATTGTGATGATAAATTCTTTCTCTCTTTCTTTCTTTCTTTCTCTCTTTCTTTCTCCCTCCCTCCCTCTCTCTCTCTCTCTCTCTCTCTCTCTCTCTCTCTCTCTCTCTCTCTCTCTCTCTCTCTCTCTCTTTTCCTTTCCTTTCCTTTCCTTTCCTTCCCGTTGGGTCACTGGCAGCGGCGGGCCAGATTTACTTCCAGGTACGCCGGTGGAACCCCCTCTCACCGGTTCTCTACATTTCCTCAACCTGCTCTCGCGAGTAGGTGCGAGCCTGCAGAAACCCACCACTGCACTGAACCCAGAAGTGGCTTCATTTGACAGGAACTTTGTTTTCAGTCCAGTCCTAAAGTCTTGGTGCCTTAATAGCAATAGCACTTAGACTTATATACCTCTTGTATCTTGTCTTAATATGTACACTGAGAGCATCTGCACCAAAGACAAATTCCTTGTGTGTCCAATTACACTTGGCCAATAAAGAATTCTATTCTATTCTTCACAGTGCTTTTACAGCCCTCTCTAAGGGGATTACAGAGCCAGCGTATTGCCCCCAGCAATCCAGGTCCTTATTTTACCCACCTTGGACTGGAGGCTAAAACATAAGAAAAACAGTTGCAGGAACTGGGTATGTCTAGTTTAATGAAAAGAAGGATCTGGGTGACATGATAGCAGTCTTCCAATATCTCAGGGGTTGCCACAAAGAAGAGGGAGTCAAGCTATTCTCCAAAGCACCTGAGGGCAGGACAAGAAGCAATGGGTGGAAACTAATCAAGGAGAGAAGCAACTTAGAACCAGGAAGAAATTTCCTGACAGTGAGAACAATTAATCAGTGGAACAGAAGTTGCCTCCAGAAGTTGTGAATGCCCCAACACTGGAAGTTTTAAAGAAGATGTTGGATAAACATTTGTCTGAAGTGGTGGAGGGTTTCATGCCTAAGCAGAGGGTTGGACTAGGAGACCTCCAAGGCATGAGTGAAATTCAGCAGGTTCTGACAGGTTCTGGAGAACCGGTAGTGGAAATTTTGTATAGTTCGGAGAACCGGCAAATACCACCTCTGGCTGACCCCAGAGTGGGGTGGGAATGGGGATTTTGCAGTATCCTTCCCCTGCCACACCACCAAGCCACACCCACGGGTAATTTCCTGACAGTTAGAACAATTAACAAGTGGAACAGAAGTTGCCTCCAGAAGTTGTGAATGCCCCAACACTGCAAGTCTTCAAGACGATGTTGGACAGCCATTTGTCTGAAACGGTATAGGGCTTCCTGCCTAGGCAGGGAGTTGGACTAGATGACCTCCAAGGTCCCTTCCAACTCTGCTATTGTATTGTATTGTAGTAAATAATTAGAATTTTGCCATTGCTCCAAGGTCCCTTCCAACGCTATTCTACAGTAGACACGGCCTTTGATTGGCCGAGGGGTTTCATGGCACTCCCCTTCCTTCAGGGTCCCTGGGCAGAGCAGTTCCCAGGAAGAGGGTGAAAAGTTATCCTTTCATGGGAATTGGCCTCTGCGTTTCATTCTGGGAAACTCACTCCTGCCACTCTGTTTCTTGCAGTCAGGACCTTCTGTTTTTGGCTCCTTTCTGCCAGCAGGAATTCCCATCAGAGCTGATGGGTAGCTTCAGGCCTGGGAAAGGACTTGTTCTCCTGCTCTATCGGGGACCTCATCTCCTTCCAGGTGTCCTTTGCTAATGAGAAATTACTAGGGGAATGCAAAGAGGGGGCAAACCAAAAATAGAAGACCAAGACCTGCCCTCGTGAACTCAAGGAGAACTTTCCAAAGCTCCAGGAGAGGTCGTTGAATGTTTTGAGGATTTTCCATGCCCGCTGGCTGGTGCTTATGATAAAGGCCTTGCTGTAGAATCAGATGGGGACAGAAGTTGAGATGATTGTTCTGAGTTTCCTGCCACTGGCGGGCAGGCGAGCAAGCAGGTGGGCCCTCCATAGCACAGTACTGGAATGGCACCCAATACTCCCAGCAGGCCCGTATCGGGATGTACCGCCTGCAACCCACCACTAGCGCAGTGGTTAGAAGGCAATATTGCAGGCTAACTCTGCCCGCAGCCTGGAGTTCAATCCTGGCAGAGCTCAAGGTTGACTCAGCCTTCCCTGGTCAGTCAATGGAAGACCCTGATTATTGGGGAGCAACCAGTGGTGGGCTTCCAATAATTTAACAACTGGCTCTCTGCCCTGATGACCAGCCAGGTAGGTGTGGCTCGGTGGTCATGTGACTGGTTGGGCGTGGCCAACTCAACGTCACTCATGCCGATGGGTGCATCGCCTTAGCGGTTACAACGGAATAAAGGTTAACTGGAGAGGCAGTTTCTGTAAGCAGGACACTAAAGATTAGGCCAGAAACAACTCTGCAAACCGCTTAGAGAGGGCTGTAAAGCACTATAAAGTGGTATATAATTCACATCTGCTGCTGTGGCCTAGAGGTGGAGCTCTCGCCTCCCAACCAGGAGGTTGTGAGTTCAATCCTAGGTAGAGGCAGATGTAGGATCTCCTGCTTGGGCAGGGGGGTTGGATTAGATGACCTGCAAGGTCCCTTCCAACTCTGTTCATCTGTTACTATTGCTATTGTCATTCTCCAGATAGCCCGTCAGGAAGCGAATTCACACAACACACCTGTGGCTGTGAAAGTCCTAACAGGGCACCTTGTATGACACGTTGAAACAATACCATTGCACACACACACACACACACACACACAAACACACGAGTTGCAGTCTTTCAATTTCCTCTAACCACAGTCTTCAATCTTGTCGCTGGGTTAACAGCCTTCATTTTAACTGCCTCTTTTCAATTTCCGATGTCGTTAGGAGTTGCATAAGACATCGCCAAGAGGAGCCATTAACCTCTGGAGGGACCTCTGCTGAGCATCTTAAGCACCCAGCAATATTTTATCCACAAATTGCTCTTCGGGGAAAAAAAAATGAAAGGGTGGGGGTGGGGGGAAAGAGAGAGAGCACTCTGGAATGATGATGTCATCAAGAATGAAAGCACATCTGCAGCTATGCTTGAATAAGGATCTCGTTAATGGTACAATATGCCCTCCCTTGGACGGAGAGGAAGATTTAATGTCGTCAAAACGTGAATTGAAAAAAGAACACGGGTCTGTGAGATTTTGCCGAAAGCCCGTAAAAAATGCAAGGAGAGGAAATAGGCGCCACCTTTGGTGGGAAGGGAACAGCGTTCCGTGCGCCTACGGCGTTGAGTCATGCCGGCCACATGACCCCGGAGACCTCTTCGGACAGCGCTGGCTCTTCGTCTTTGAAACGGAGATGAGCACCACTCCCTAGAGTCGAGAACGCCTAGCACATATGTGCGAGGAGAACCTTTGCATTTATAGGAAACCTATGACCCAAACAGCGTGCCTTCTGGATTAATATCGATGGATTATCCATAGCAAATGGTGTTTGGGAGATTCCTGTAACGATAAATCAATTTTGACTGATGCCTCTTTGGACAGAGTTACTGCTGTCTTGTTTAAAAACACTGAATTATCACCAACAGAAGAAATTATTTGCAGCTCGAGGTTGAATGGTGGGTGTTAGGGGATCTCTCCGTTGGGAGACAGAAAAGTTGTGCAGCGGAATGTGCAGCTAGAGAAACGTTGCTAGTACAAACACAAATAGTAAACCAGACACTGTTAATAAAAACAAATTAGCTTTACTGGTGTTGTAAAACTAAGCTATTGCTTCACAAGCAGTGATGGTTGGTAGTTTGTCAAGACAAAGTCCTTAACAAACAATTGCTTACAGTCAGCAATCCACAATTCCTCCTTCTTCCTTCTTCAAACACAGTCAGTCACAACGAGCAGCCAGTTATCAAGCAGAGAGAGCAATTAACAAAGATATCAGCAAATCCGGCAGAGAGAGAGAGAGAGAGAGAGAGAGCATGCGTTCTGCTGACTTCCCCTTATAGCTGAAGGCAATTCCATTCTCTAATTACAGCCTCCAACCTTCCAACATCCTTAAAGCCACAATGACCATTTGTCATCATTATATATTGCCTACCCATCTCTAGGAGTCTACTAGACTGATTCGTTCCTCAGGGTGCCGACCGCCGGTCAATGCCGGCTGTTGGCGTCCAGGGGTAGGGCCTTCTCTGTGGCAGGGCCCACCCTCTGGAACGACCTGCCCCCTGACCTTTGCACTATCACGGACCTTCCCCTCTTTCGCCGCTCACTCAAGACTCATTTCTTCCAGCAAGCTGGACTAGCCTAGAATTTTAGACCTCATATACGCCAAAACTCCAACCAAACTAGTAAATGGTTAATAGGTTAATGGGAATTTTAGTTAAATTTAGTTAATTTAATTAATTTTAATTCTTTTATTGTATATGTTATTATTTATTATGGTAGATTTATCTGTACACCGCCCTGAGTCCATTTCGATGGAGATAGGCGCGATTTACAAATCAAAATAAATAAATAAATACTCATAACAGTGAGGTGCTTGCAACTTTCTGAACCTTTAGCTTTACCTTCTACCTATACAGTTGGGTTTTCTTGCCTAAGTGTTAAGAACTTACTTTTATCTACGTCGAATTGTCTTTTGTTACGTAGGACCTAGTGTTCAAATCCGTCAAGATCTTTTTGGATCTTGAGCTTGTCTTCTTTTGACATACTTTTTTTAAAGGATTTTTTAGGTTTTTAGGTTTTTAGGATTTTAGGTTTTTTAGCGCAGGGATAAATTGTTTAATCTGATTTTATATATTTATGATGTATTTATGTGTGTACGTTTTTAATTCCCCTGTGCACCGTCCCAAGTCCCTTCGGGGAGAGGGAGCGGTCTATAAATTAAATTTATTATTATTATTATTATTATTATTATTATTTTTTTAAAGAAAGAAAAGAAATATAATATCTCAGATCCTCTTGATGCTACTCCGATGAGCTGTAGGGGAAGCAATATTTCGCCCTGTTCATTAAAAAGCAAAAAGCCCGATTCGCCGTAAGAACAAAATGACAACAGATTCCCCTGGTGTTTCTTACCGCACAAAGTAATAGTGAGAGTTTTTGGGAGGCCTGTCGAATAGCTTTTCAGAAGGGAAAATGCATTAGGCAATTGTTCCATGCTTGGAAAGAGAACAAAGCAAGTAGGAATTCGCAGGAATTCCATACATTCAAAGTCTCGCTCCTTTAAAATCACCTACGCAGTCTATCTTTCATCATGCACCAAGGCCCTCTGGGATTAATTGGGATTCTCGTCTTTAAAACAAGAAAAAGAAAAAAACGACGGGGGACGGATCTATTTCTCAGATTGGTGTCAGGATCCTTCTTCCCCATTTTTTTAATCAGTATTTTCTCACAATAGCCTTTCATAAATCGGATATTGTTTAGCAGAAGATTAAGGAAAGAAGAAGCCACAGATAATTATATATTTTTCTCATCAATTTTTCACCTGTCCCTAATAACATCCTATCTAATGTTGTTGGTCTTTATAAAAACTCTGTTGTGGTCCAACAGCAGCCTGTGGATCTGGCAGCCGATTCAGACAGTGAGGAGGGTTGGGGAGGAAGCTGGGCCAGTCCTGGAGTCTGGGGGAGGCTCTGAGGAGGGCTCTGTGTCGGAGGCAGAGAGGGGGCCAGGGCCATCTGGGAGTTATGAGCTGCCTCCGGAGCCTCCAGAGTCGGACATCAGCGAGGCAGAAGAACAGTGTGAGCCTGTTCCCAGTGTGCACATGCGCAGAGCTGCTGGGAGGCAAGAATAATTAAGGAAAAAACGGGCGACTTGGGAGTAAGGCTTGGAGATGATTGGCCCCTCCCGTAGGACCTACAAGATGAACAACGAAACTTCTGCAAGAAAACAAGCAAGCTCAAAGAGCACCAAGGGCCCCACAGTCCTCCTCCTCTTCTTCTTCTTCCTCCTCCTCCTCCTCCTCCTCCTCCTCCTCCTCCTCCCATCATTCCACAAATCCTACTCCCTTCTAGCGCTGATGATGTTACTAGTTAGGGTAATGAAACGTCTGCCAGAGAACAAGCAAGCTCAGAGAGTACCAAGGACCCCACAGTCCTCTTCCTCCTCCTCTCTCCTCTCCTCCTCTTCCTCCTGTCCTCTCCTCCTCTTCCTCCATCATTCCACAAACCCTACTCCCTTCCAACGCTGATGATGTTACCTAGTTAGGGCAATGAAAGGTCTGCCAGAGAACAAGAGAGCTCAGAGGGCCCCAAGGGCCCTGCCTTCACAATATTCGGGTTACTTGCAAGGCCACATAAGGACTCAGTGAATACATCACTGCAGGCACCAGGGCCTCTAAAACCCCTGGAATCAGGCACCGACTGTGAAAATCTCTCCAGGCCATCTGGTGCTGAGGCATCGTGGAATCAGCTGCGGATGCGATACAAAAAATAGGGCAAATCCAGAACGATTCAGATCCTCGTGCAAAAGAAACCTCTTCACCGAAAATATTAATAATAATAATAATAATTTTGAATGAAATACGGGTAATACTCGACTTAAGACTCACATTTCTGTGGCTAAGTGAGGGTAGAACAAGAAGCAATGGGCGGAAACTAATCAGGGAGAGAAGCAACATAGAACAAAGGAGGAATTTCCTGACAGTTAGAACAATTATTCGATGGAACAGAAGTTGCCTCCAGAAGTTGTGAATGCTCCAACACTGGAAGTTTTTAAGAAGTGATTGGACAACCCTTTGTCTGAAATGGCATAGGGTTTCCTGCTTGAGCAGGGGGCTGGACTAGAAGACCTCCAAGGTCCCTTCCCACTTTGTTATTCTATTCTATTCTATTCTATTCCTCCCATTCCATATCTATTCTATTCTATTCTATTCTATTCTATTCTATTCTATTCTAGTCCAGTCCAGTCCTGTCCTGTCCTGTCCTGTCCTACCCTACCCTACCCTACCCTACCCTACCCTACCCTATTCTATTCTATTCTATTCTATTCTATTCTATTCTATTCTATTCTGTTCCATTCCACTCCATTCCACTCCACTCCATTCTAATGTATTCCTTGAGATAAAAATTGGTTTCTTGCCCATCCTTCTGGGAAAAAAAACGGTCTTTAAGCAATATTTTTCTGCACTGCGATTCTAGCTGGATCATCCAAATGACCTAGGAAGACTTGGATCGCGGTCTTACATTTTCTTCCAATTGGAGCGCTACTAACATATACAAAGGGGCCTGAGGCCTATTCCCATTTTGGGGTCATTTCAAAGCACGTGCTATTGGGAGGGACTTCCAAGCGACCACCGTGCTTGGCTTCCATTGCCCACTTCATTCTTATGATCACTTGATGTCCTTTTCTGGGAATAAAACTTCTTCTTTTTTTAAAAAAAAATAGTCCCCTGAGGATCATGCTATGTCCTATTTTGTATATGGTAAATATGTTTTTGCTATTAGCTGTACCTTAACTTGGGAGGTGGGGTATGTGTGTGCTTGGGTTGGAAAGTAATGTGAGAATTAGATCTCATGACAGATAAAGTTCTCCAAACTATGATCTGATCCTGCTTCTTTTGCCTCCTCCCTTCTAAACAACAACAATAATAATTGCATGAGCATTGTAGGCTTTTCACCTGCAAGCAGAGCCTTCCTAGGGATTCTTGTTTTGGGATTTAATCTTCCTTCGGATAAACATAATTCATAAGTTCTCTGAGATTCTTATTCCTGGCCTTGACTTTTCTGTCCAGATGGTCAGAGGGAAGCAATTATGCATACGGGACGGGGATCCTTCGGGAATTCCAAATCTATCCCTTGTTTTCCAAATAAAACCGCCCTTGGGATTTTAAGTCAGCAGCCAAGGGGTGGATCTCGCAAAAGGCACGTGGGTTAGTCTATCGCAGATCCGATCATGGCCTTTCAGGGGTTTTCTATTTACAGAATAAGAGAGGGGCCCTCGGGGTCCTCTGAGCTTGCTTGTTTTCTTGGGGATGTTTCATTACCCAAGCTAGGTAGCATCATCAGTGCTGGAAGGGAGTAGGGTTTGTGGAATAGAGGAGGCAGAAGAAGAGGAAGAAGAGGAAGAAGAGGAGGAGGAGGAGGAGGAGAGGAAGAAGAAGAAGAAGAGGGAGGAGGAGGAGAAGAAGAGGAGGAGGAGGAGAGGAAGAAGAAGAGGAAGAGGAAGAAGGAGGAGGAGGAGAAGAGGAGGAGGAGGAGAGGAAGAAGAGGAGGAGGAGGAGGAAGGAGGAGAAGGAGGAGGAGGAGGAGAGGAGGAGGAGACGAGGAGGAAGAGGAGGAAGAAGAGGAGGGGAGGAGGAGGAGGGGAAGAAGAAGAAGAAGAAGAAGAAGAAGAAGAAGAAGAAGAAGAAGAAGAAGAAGAAGAAGAAGAAGAAAAAGGAGGAGGAGGAGGAGGAGAAGAGGAAGGAGGAGGAGGAGGTAGAGGAAGAGGAAGGGAAGAAGGAGAAGGAGAAGGAGAAGAAGGAGGAGAAGGAGGAGGAGAAGAAGAAGAAGAAGAAGAAGAAGAAGAAGAAGAAGAAGAAGAAGAAGAAGAAGAAGAAGAAGAAGAAGAAGAAGAAGAAGAAGAAGAAGGGATTTTCATTGGTATCCTCTTCTTCTTATCTATTATCCAGGATGCTTTAAAATTTAGAACGTTTGCTTATTCGAGTCCAATTGCATATTAAGCCCATTAATAAAGACACCGTGATTCTCTTGGTGTCTTCAGCTTCTTCATTTGCAAAAGGAAGCTATTTTCTCTCTCTCGTCTCTTGTCAATTTGACTTCGCATTTGAATACGATCTCATGTCTGCTTTCTTTTCAATATTTTCCCCTCCCCCTTCCTCCCCCCCACCCCAATTTTGGGATGAATTTTTTTTTTCTGGTAGGGAGAAGAAAAAGTGCATTCGAGAGAGAGAGAGAGCGAGAGAGAGAGCCACCAAAGGCCGCCTGAGCACGAAGGAAAGTGGCGCATAAAAATGGAAATGAAAAGAAATGCAAAGTTTCATCTGAGAAAGAAAGGGGGGGAAAAAATCACAAACAGATGCAGAAGTGGAATGGAATTAATGGAACGGACAGATATGCCAGAAAAATGTCCAAACCTTCTAGAAAAGAAAGACACCCCACCCTTCCGATGGGTTTCTGGCACCCTGAAACACTTTCTCAAGCTGGTTTGTCACCAGAAGCCTCCAACATCCATCTTGCTGGTGGACCAGTTTCCTGCTTCGTCGCCACACTGCCACCACGTGTCAAATTTGGGGATTTTCTACCTCTACAATACAATACAATACAATAGCAGAGTTGGAAGGGACCTTGAAGGTCTTCTAGTCCAACCCCCTGCGTGGGCAGGAACCTTATACCATTTCAGACAAATGACTGTCTAACATCTTTTTAAAGACTTCCAGGGTTGGGGCATTCACAACTTCTGGAGGCAAGCTGTTCCAGAGGTTAATTGTTCTAACTGTCAGGAAATTTCTCCTTAGTTCTAAGTTGCTTCTCTCCTTGATTAGTTTCCACCCATTGCTCCTTGTCCTGCCCCCAGGTGCCTTGGAGAATAGTTTGACTCCCTCTTCTTTGTGGCACCCTCTGAGATATCGGAACACTGCTATCATGTCTCCCCTGGTCCTTCTCTTCATCAAACTAGACATACCCAGCTCCTGCAGCCGTTCTTCATATGTTTTAGTCTCCAGTCCCCTAATCATCTTGGTTGCTCTTCTCTGCACTCTTTCCAGAGTCTCCACGTCTTTTCTACATCGTGGCGACCAAAACTGTATGCAGCATTCCAAGTGTGGCCTTACCAAGGCACTATACAGTGGCATTAACACTTCACGTGATCTAGATTCTATCCCTCTGTTTATGCAGCCTAGAACTGTGTTGGCTTTTTTGGCAGCTGCTGCCCACGGCTGGCTCCTATTTAAATGGTTGTCCACTAGGATTCCAAGATCCCTCTCACAGTTGCTACTATTGAGCAAGGTACCACCTATACTCTCTCCCTGTTCCTTCGGTTTAGACAAGGGAGAAAATGCTCCCCAGAGCCCGGATTTTCCAGGAGAGCGATTCAAAATTACAACACGGCCTGGCCCAAGACAGGGGAACATCTAGAACTAGCTCTTAATGGAGGAATGCCTTGATCTGAGTAGAATTAAATGTCAAGTGTTTCCAACGCAACACACTGGAGTAGCTCCGCACCGTGAAAGGAATGTTGTTGGAAACACGCAACCAGAAGGACAAACAACAGGTCCAAGAGAAACGATAAACAAATGTTCTCACACAATGACAGCCCTTTCTCTAGATTCACTCGACACACACAGACACACACAGACACACACACAGTTTCCCCCAAAATAAGACCTCCCCGGATAATAAGCCCAATCGGGCTTTTGAGCGCATGCGCTAAAATAAGACCTCCCCTGAAAATATTACAACACAGCAGCGGCCATGAGGTCACCACACTCGCCGCCTCCTGCACCTCAAAAATAATAAGACTTTCCCCCAAAATAAGTCCAAGTGCTTATTTCGAGGGTCAAAAGAAAATAAGACCTTGTCTTATATTTGGGGAAACACAGGCTATGTATATTAGACAAGAGACAATGGAGAGAACCATTGCGATTCCAGGTGTGATTCAAGGTGCTGGTTACTATCTTTAAAGCGCTCCATGGCTTAGGACCTGGGTACTTACGAGATCGCCTTCTGCCACCGAGAGCCTCCCACCGGCCCGTACGCTCCCATAGAGAGGGTCTCCTCATGGTGCCATCGGCTAGACGATGTCGACTGGCGACACCCAGGGGGAGGGCCTTCTCTGTGGGAGCACCAGTTCTCTGGAACAAATTGCCCCTGGAATTAAGAACTATCCTTCACTTACGCACCTTCCGCCGTGCTCTTAATACTTTTGTTTTCAGTAGGGCGATATAAAAAACCAATAAACTAAACTAAACTAAACTAAACCCAACCCAACCCAACCCAACCCAACCCAACCCAACCCAACCTGACAGCAGTCGGGCTGAGGTTAAATGGACTCCAGAGGATGGTGGAGGACAGGAAGGCCTGGAGGAACGTTGTCCATGGGATCGCGATGGGTCGGACACGAGACTTCACAACTAACAACAACAACATGCAAATCTTCTCAGAATCAGTTTCTTAGAATTTGTTGCCTGTTGCCTCTTTTTCCGGTATGGATAATTATTTATAATTATTCTGTTTGTTTTGAGGCTCACGCCTCCACTTGCGAATGCTCGAGCACTCTCTACCATTTTAGCCCAAAATCATTCTTCCAAAATATTAGCACCTTTAGGGCACTGTTCTGGCGCTAAATTCCCATTGACAGCTTTTGTATTGGATTTCTTCTCCTGGCAAAGTTCTTTTGGAGACGGCCGATAAAATATTTACGGCAACATGAAGTTCATTACCTTAATGGCCAAACCTGTTATTCGTTTTAGCTGTATTGCAATAGCTAAATTGCTGCCATTAACTGCAAGGGAATCTCCTGTTTTAGGAGGCTCCCGTAGAAGACTCTGATTACAAAGAATCAGGCAGTAAATGCTGTCTATTTTTTTTATGTAGGTTTAGGATTCTCCAAAGGCATCTGAGGAGCCACTATCAAGCCCAGCTCAAATTGTACAGTCAAAAGAGATTTAAGTGGATTGTTTGCCCTTCAGTGGTTGTAGACAATGCAAATTCTTGTTGCGGTCCTAAAAGACTGATGAAAAATAAGCTTATCTAAGGTATCGTTTCAGCCACAGCTCCAGAAGAAGAAGAAAAAATACCCTGCAACTCTCAAATTGTGGTTATCCCAGAATATCCAGTTCCTCTTATGAATCAAATCTAAGCCTCCAGCAGCATTCACATATATCTTTCTGCCTTAAATGCAGAAGAAATATTGCAGATGAATAGAACTGGAAGGGACCTGATAGGAAACTTTAAAATCTCTGCTTCGTATGAAATCAGAGTTGAAATAAATGTGCTCAGAATCCTATCAATTTGTTTAAATAATGTAGTAGGTATTAGTAACCTAGATATCCTGATGATGATAGAGATAGATGATAGACAGACAGGCAGACAGACTGATAGATGATTGATATAGACATAGATAGATGATAGCTAGATAGCTGGATGGATGGGTAGATGGATGGACGGATGGACAGAAACAGATACAGGTAGGTAGGTAGGTAAGTAGGTAGGTAGGTAGGTAGGTTATAGGCTGGACTGCAGTTTGGCAGGCAGGCAGGCAGATAGAGAGACAGACTGACATTTATTTTGAAATTAAAAATCCTTCCCCTAAGACCTAAGGCATTTAAACCATCACTGAAGAGCGAGAGGAGGAATTCTGGGAGTTTTATTTTTATTTATTTTATTTTATTAAATTTATACCCCCCCCTTCTCCAAACGGACCCAGGGCGGCGCACAGGAATACTAAAATACATACAAAAAAATATAAAATTTTTAAAAAACTTATTTAAATAACATCCTGCGCTAAAAACCAAATTAAAATTCCCAAGTTTAAAACTATCTAAAAGTCAATGATGGAGGTTACGCTAGGCCGGCTAGATGGAACAAATGTGTCTTTAGACACTTGTGGAAGAGGCGGAGGTCGGAGATGGTGCGAAGTTCAGGGGGAAAGGTCGTTCCAAAGGGCGGGGCCCGCCACAGAGAAGGCTCTTCCCCTGGGTGTCGCCAGTCGGCACTGTCCAGCCGACGGCACCCTGAGGAGGCCCTCTCTGTGGGAGCGGATCGGTCTGAGGGATGTATGGGGCAGGAGGCAGTCTCGCATATAACTAGGCCCCGAGCCATGGAGCGCTTTAAAGATGCTCTTGTTTAGCAACCAAAATGTTGGCTCAGGAACTCTGGCATTTGAAGTCCACAAGCCTTAAAGCTGTCAAGTTTGAACACCCCTGGGGTTTCTTTTTCCTAAAGGTTTCAGAGTGCGAGGGTCTTGTAACTTGCCAGCTTTAAGACTTGCGTGCTTCAAATGCCAGAGTTCCTGAGCCAACATTTTGGTTGCTAAGCAAGAGCGTTGTCAAGTGAGTTTCACCACATTTTACAAGTTGGCCAAGCCCACCCAGTCCCATGGCTGGCAAGCCACTCCCACCCAGTCACAGGGCTGGCAAGCCACTCCCACAAAGCAGGCCACACCTACAGAAGAGGTTCTAAACAAATTTGAAACCCATCACCGCTGCGAAGGTCTTATTTTCGGGGAAACGGGATAGTTCTTTAACTCTTAACCCATCCACATTTCTTCGATTAAAATTTATTCGTAAAAAAGTGAGTCAAATATACATCAGTTATGAATATTATACAATATTTTTTTTATTAAAGCATGCCGCCCTAATAAAACCATAAAGCAGGAATGAAAAGGATCACAGAAACTTTGGCGTCCTACCTCATCCTGAGTCACGATTTCGGTATTTTCTGTTCTGGCTTTTTTCTGCAATAATCTTGTTTCGTATTCTGGCCTGGGGTGTTCCTAAATCAAACGAGGGGGAAAAATGTGGAGTGAATTTAACACCAGAGCAGCAAGACACATAAAAAACCATCCAAGTACTACTGATACCTTGACTCCTGCACTCTGGGACGTGAGGAAAAATATCGGGAAAAGTTGCTGGTGACATAAGAGGTTACGATGGTTTGAATGGAGCAAGGAGCCAAACTGTTAGATTCTCCTTGGTGTATTTGGGTAAGTAGAAAAGATGAGGGAATACATTGCAAGCAAATTTTATTTATTTTTATTTTATTAAATTTATACCCCGCCCTTCTCCTTGTTAGGACCCAGGGCGGCGCACAGGCATTATTAAAACCACAAAAATACAATAAATATCAATTTAAAATATATTAAATTAGTTAACCCGTGCTAAAACCCATGTTAAAAAACCTTCCCAAATTATAATTTATTTTTAAAAAGTCAGAAACGGGGGGCTATCCTAGGCCGGCTTGTTGAAATAAATACGTCTTAAGACGTTGGCGGAAGAGGCGGAGGTCCGAGATAGTGCGAAGGTCGGGGGGTAGGTCGTTCCAGAGGGCCGGGCCCGCCACAGAGAAGGCCCTTCCCCTGGGTGTCGCCAACCGGCATTGCCCCGCCGACGGCACCCGGAGAAGGCCCTCTCTGTGGGAGCGGATCGGACGAAGGGATGTATGGGGCAGGAGGCGGTCTCATATATAGCTAGGCCCCGAGCCATGGAGCGATTTAAAGATGGTTGTCAACACCTTGAAGCGCACTCGAAAGGCCACACATGCTTTTAAAATACAGACTAAGGGTACGTTAGAATAGTGGATTCTGCAATGAGAATCCCTGGAACACAACCACCCAAGTATAACGCTAATAGCCTACAAGTAATCTACCAGGAATAACAGAAGGGACCTGGGAGGTCTTCTAGTCTAACCCCTCCCTGCTCAAGCAGGAGACACTGGCCTAAGCCATTTCTGGCCTAGGCTCCTGCACATTTGAACCTGAGCAAGAATACCGGTAAGAGATGCTTGTGACATAAGGGTTATGATGGTTTGAATGGAACAAGAAGTCAAACCTTTAGATGCTCCTTGGTGTATTTGGATAGCAGAAAGGGTGAAAGAACACATCGCAAGTAAGCGCTTTAAAATACAGACTAAGGGTACATCAGCATAATGGATTCTGGAAACACAACCCCTGAAATATAAAGCTAATATCCTGCAAGTAATCTACCAGGGATAACAACCGATGGGACCTTGGAGGTCTTCTAGTCCAACCCCCTGCTCAAGCAGGAGACCCTATACCATTTCAGACAAATGGTTGTCCAATCTCTTCTTTTAAAAAAGCCCAGTGTTGGAACATCCCAACTTCTGGAGGCAAGTCGTTCTATTGATTAATTATTCTAACAGTCAGGAAATTTCTCCTTAGTTCTAGCTTGGTGTTCTCCTTGATTAGTTTCCATCCATTACTTCTTCTCCTGCCTTCATGTGCTCTGGAAAATAGGTTGATCCCCTCTTCTTTGGGGCAGCCCCTGAGATATTGGAAGACTGCTATCATACAATACAATACAATACAATAGCAGAGTTGGAAGGGACCTTGTAGGTCTTCTAGTCCAACCCCCTGCATGGGCAGGAACCTTATACCATTTCAGACAAATGGCTATCCAACATCTTCTTAAAGACTTCCAGGGTTGGGGCATTCACAACTTCTGGAGGCAAGCTGTTCCAGAGGTTAATTGTTCTAACTGTCAGGAAATTTCTCCTTAGTTCTAAGTTGCTTCTCTCCTTGATTAGTTTCCACCCATTGCTTCTTGTCCTGCCCCCAGGTGCCTTGGAGAATAGTTTGACTATTCTCCATCATGTCACCCCTGGTCCTTCACTTTGTTAGATTAAAGGTAGAGGTTCCCCCATGCTAGTCGTTCCCGACTCTAGGGGGGCGGTGCTCATCTCCGTTTCAAAGCCGAAGAGCCAGCGCTATCCGAAGACGTCTTCCGTGGTCATGTGGCCGGCATGACTAGACGCCAAAGGCGCACGGAACGCTGTTCCCTTCCCACCAAAGGTGGTTCCTATTTTTTCTACTTGCATTTTTACATGCTTTCAAACTGCTAGGTTGGCAGAAGCTGGGACTAATCACAGGAGCTCACTCCATTATGCGGCACTAGGGATTCGAACCGCCGACCTTTCTGATCGACAAGCTCAGCGTCATAGCCACTGAGCCACCATATCCCATTGTTAGACATACCCAATTCCTGCAACCATTCTTCATGCGTTTTATCCCCCAATGCCCTAATCATCTTGGTTGGTCTTCCATTCTTATTATAATGATTTTTTTTCTGGTTTTCATTTTAAATAAATCCTTCTAGCTTCTAATTATACAGTCCTTGAGGTTTTTTGTTTTTTTTTAAATGTGATTTTTATGCCATTCAGTTTTTCAATATTGTTGAATTACACTTAATATTGTTATTCTAATTGAATGGCTTCCCTATTCAAGGTATGGGTGGGGGGGAAATGGATCGGCCAAAATCGGATTTGAATTTGCAAGCCAAGACCCATAATTGCATTTGCTTTGGCAGTTCAGTTCCAAGGACTGTATTATTTGCATTTGGTTTGGGGGAATGAAATCATCGGATCAATTTGAAGAATTGAATGGATTAAAAAAAAATATCTAAGTGCATGTGAGCAAAAAAACCCTGAGATGTTTGAACAAAGTACTTACTTCTTCTTCCTCCAATCCTGTGAGATCCCAAAAGTAACACAACCTCATCTGCAAGCGCTTCCAGTTTTCAAGAAACATTGTGGCTGAAATGAAAGCAACACAATTCGGATCGTTGTTTGCTTGCCTGCTCATTTAATCCTCTGGATCCATGCACACAACATGAAAGAAAGATTTTTAAATTCCTGTGCGCCACCCTGAGTCCCATTTTGGGAGATAGGGCGGGATAGAAATCTAATAAAGTATAAAGTAAAGTATAACCCCTAGAGGCTTGGAAGTATGAGGAGTGTCAGGATGTCCCCCCCCCCTCTCTCTCTCTCTCTCTCTCCCTCTCTCTCTCTCTCTCTCTCTCTCTCTCTCTCTCTCTCTCTCTCTCTCTCTCTCTCTCTCTCTCGTTTGGGTGGTTTGGCTAGAAAAGCACAATAGACAGATTTAACCATAATTTGGATAATCTGCAGTTAAGAATTATTTAGGCATTACTGAGATGGATTATTTCTACCAGTGTTTAAACAGTACAAATTCCTTCCCTCTTCTCATCTTCCTCCCTCCCTCCCTCCCTCCCTCCCTCCCTTCCTCTTCTTTCCCTTCCTTTCATATTCCTTGCTTCCTTGCTCCATCCATCCATCCATCCATCCATCCATCCATCCATCCATCCATCCATCCATCCCTCTTCTTTCCCTTTCTCATTACTTCCTTCCTTCCTTGCTTGCTTCATCCTTCCCTCCCTTCCTCCCTCCTTCTTTCCCTTCCTTCATTTTCTCATCCTTCCTTCCTCCCTCCCTCCCTTTCTTCATCCATCCATCCATGATCCATCTATCCATCCATCCATCCATCCATCCATCCATCCATCCATCCATCCATCCATCCTTTTCCTTCCCTTTCTCATATTCCTTCCTTCCTTCCTTCCTTGCTTCTTCCTTCCTTCCTTCCCTCCATCCCTCCCTCCATCCCTCCTTCTTTCCCTTCCTTCATTTTCTCTTCCTTCCTTCCTTCCTTCCCTCCCTCCCTCCCTCCCTCCCTTCCATCCTCTTAGAAATTCGGGGGCGGGGGGGAAATCCATGAAGCGCAATTTATTACCCCGTTCCACCCGAAATACATCTCTCAACAACGTTGATTTAATTCGGATGCTTCTCAGCAGGCTTTCCTACGCTTGGCTGTTCTTCCTTCGTGGCACGTGCTGCACCATGGAAGCCCCCCCAGCCCCACGTCACGGAAAGGCGCAACCGTCTCAGGGTTTGTGTCCCGAGCCTGACCACCGGACAATGATGAGACAAGACAAGGAGTTTTCTTTTAGAGGTTACAGGGCATACCTCCAGGCCTTTCCCTCCGTCTATTTTTAAAGCCCTGGGAGCTGCTACCCATTAGCAAGCTTCGTGGTAATGGCTTCCTTATGCTCATCAAGTAGTCTGCAACGCAGCTCTTCCATGAACTGTCAATCCGTTTCCCCGGATGACTCATTCTAAGAATGCACGAGGGCGAGGGAGGGGAGAACGGTGGCTTGAGAGGTGATGCTTCTCCCCCCACCCAACTTAAGTACAATATCTTTTCCAGAGTCTGCCCTGCATTCGGGTGCGCTTCAAGGTGTTAGTCACCATCTTTAAAGCGCTCCATGGCACGGGACCTAGTTATCTGCGGGATCGGATCCTGCCTCATACATCCCTGCGGCCGATTCGCTCCCACAGAGAGGGGCTTCTCCGGGTGCCGTCCACTAGGCTATGCCAGCGGGCGACGCCCAGGGGAAGGGCCTTCTCTGTGGCGGGCCCGACCCTCTGGAATGACCTTCCCCCTGAGATCAGAACAACTACGGACCTCCGCTCCTTCCGTCAAAAATTAAAAACACACTTTTTCTGCTTGGCCGGCCTAGGTTAGTCTTCCGTCTTTCGATAGGGTTTTAGGGGATTTTACTGTATTTAGATAGGGTGATTTTAGCGCAGGGATAATTTGGTTTAATTTGTATTTTATCTATCTATTTATGTATTTTATATCGGTATTTTTAATTTCTCCCTGTGCACCGCTCCGAGTCCCTTCGGGGAGAGGAGGCGGTATATAAATAAAAATATTATTATTTTTTATTATCATTATTATAAGGTAGGCAATCTTTGGGCTGCCCTAAGCAGGTACTCCTAGGGCCACAATGGAGCCGAATGTTTTGAGTTGCTCACCAATGTAGGAAGTTAGCACCCTCCCCTCTCCTAGAAAAATATAATATCCCGGGAAATATCGAAAAGGCAGAATATTATATTTCCCTGGATCAGAAATGGAGAAGCGTGTTTTTAGGCAGGAAACGGACTCACTCTTCGCAGCCCCCACCTTTGTCCATGGGCCATTAAAAGGCGTGGACCAGTCTATTCTACATAACAAAGATCTCCCCCCGCTCCAGGGTGATGGGATTAAGGCATGATAGTATTAGCCCTTTACCCATCTCAACACAGGGCACCTGGGAAGAATCGATGCTCAACCAAATGTGGGCTCAAAACACAGCCTAGACTAGAGAGTTGTCCCTGCATGGCCCCCTGGGAGTCTGACCACCAATCAGGATACAAGCTCAAGATCAAAGGCCAGAGAGGACTTTTGGCATCTCTTCCCCTTTTTTCTTCTCCACCCAACATCTGGAAGAATCTGGTCCCCCTTTTCTGTTCAGGACCTCAAGCCATGGGATCCTGTCCACCATTAAAATCATCTTTCTAAGCCAGGGGTCCCCAACCTTTGCAACTTTAAGTCTGAAGGACTTCCGCTCCCAGAATTCTCCAGCCAGCAAAGCTGAAGTCCTTCAGACTTAAAGTTGCAAAGGTTGGAGACCCGTGCTCTAAGCAGCCTCCTTGTTTCCAGTGTCTTTTCCCCCCACTTGGAACTGAACCCAGATGGACCTTCCTTCCTTCCTTCCTTCCTTCCTTCCTTCCTTCCTTCCTTCCTTCCTTCCTTTTTTTTTTTCTTTCTTTCATATGATCCTGTCCACTATTAAACCATCTTTCCAAGCAGCTTCCATGTTGCTAGTGTCTTTTTCTCCACTTGGAACTGAACCCAGATGGGCCTTGCTTCCAACATGAAAGACAACTGTATTTATTATTTATTTATTGAATTTATACCCCGCCCTTCTCCAAACGGACCCAGGGCGGCGCACAGGAATATTAAAAAACATACAAACATATAAAACTTTTAAAAAACTTATTCAACTAAAAACCTGTGCTAAAACCGAATTAAAATCCCCATTTTAAAACTATCTATGAGTCAGTATTGGAGGCTACGCTAGGCCGGCTAGTTGGAATAGGTGTGTCTTCAGACACTTGCGGAAGAGGCGGAGGTCGGAGATGGTGCGGAGTTCAGGGGGTAAGTCGTTCCAAAGGGCTGGTCCCGCCACAGAGAAGGCTCTCCCCCTGGGTGTCGCCAGTCGGCATTGTCCGGCCGACGGCACCCTGAGGAGGCCCTCTCTGTGGGAGCGTATCGGTCTGAGGGAACTGTCAAGTGAACCTACAAGAGCTGTGCTAGAATAGTACAACTTTAACTGCTTTGTAAGATGCAAAATGTCAAGGTCCCAAGTGAGAACATCCACTTCAGTGAGAACTCCAAGGCAGGCATATTCCTCAGAGAACGTTCTATTGGGACATCTCAAATGGGCACACAGGCCTGGTGGAAAACCGGCTCGAAGTTCCCGACGGTTTTGCAACCAATTAAAAGTAAAACGTCGTCACTTCCACCCCAGAGTCTCCAGTCACATGGTCCAATCAGCATGTAGTCGAGTTGCTACGTGACCTCAGTCTTCCCCTTTCAAACATCTACATCCGTGATGGCGAACCTCTGGCACGCCTGCCCAAAGTAGCGAGACAATCTCTCTCAGGACTGGTTCAAATTTCTAAAGAAGCTTCCATATACCCACAATCATGCATCTAGACCCATAATGCAGTTCTTTTTCAAGGAAGTGCAGAAAACGGGTAAGAAATAGTGAGCCCAATTGGTTAACTTAAAAAAATATTCCATTCCATTCCATATGTTCTGTTCTGTTCTGTTCTGTTCTGTTCCGTTCCGTTCCGCTCCACTCCACTCAATATACTCTATCCCATCCCATCCCATCCATCCCATCCCATCCCATCCCATTCCATATGTTCTGTTCTGTTCTGTTCTGCTTTGCTCCATTCCATATATTCTGTTCTGTTCTATTCTGTTCCATTCCGTTCCGTTCCGCTCCACTCCACTCTACTCCACTCCATATACCCTATCCCATCCCATTCCATATGTTCTGTTCTGTTCTGTTCTGCTTTGCTCCATTCCATATATTCTGTTCTGTTCTATTCTGTTCCATTCCGTTCTGTTCCGCTCCACTCTACTCCACTCCATATACCCTATCCCATCCCATTCCATATGTTCTGTTCTGTTCTGTTCTGTTCTGCTTTGCTCCATTCCATATATTCTGTTCTGTTCTGTTCTATTCTGTTCCATTCCGTTCCGTTCCGCTCCACTCCACTCTACTCCACTCCATATACCCTATCCCATCCCATTCCATATGTTCTGTTCTGTTCTGTTCTGCTTTGCTCCATTCCATATATTCTGTTCTGTTCTATTCTGTTCCATTCCGTTCCGTTCCGCTCCACGCCACTTCACTTCATATACCCTATCCCATCCCATATGTTCTGTTCTGTTCTGTTCTGTTCTGTTCTGCTTTGCTCCATTCCATATATTCTGTTCTGTTCTATTCTGTTCCATTCCGTTCCGCTCCACGCCACTTCACTCCATATACCCTATCCCATCCCATCCCATATGTTCTGTTCTGTTCTGTTCTGTTCTGCTCTGATCTACTCCATATACTGTATTCTATTCCATTCCATTCCATTCCATATGTTCTGTTCTGTTCTGCTCTACTCCATATATTCTATTCTATTCTATTCTATTCTATTCTATTCTATTCTATTCTATTCTATTCTATTCCATTCCATTCCATTCCATTCCATTCCTTCTGTTCTGTTCTGTTCTATCCTGTCCTTTGTCTTCTTATTCGGTTTTTGCTCAAGCGTGGAGACTTACCCCAGAGGGCCATGAAAACGGAGAAGAAGACGGTGGCTGGATTATCGAATAAGTGGCTGGCACGGGCGGTTCCACAGGCTGTGCTGAGGTTCCAGTAGTCACACGTCTTGTCACACAAAGGGCACATGGTGAAGGCATTACGTTGGTCACACATCTCCTTGCTAAGGAGAGCAAAGGCCAGAAGATCAGAGAACGGCTTCGTGCAGGGAAAGCTTTCCAGCTATTGGCTAGCACAGGTGGTCCTTGACTTATAACCGTCCATGTCATGGGCTCAGGATTTCTATTGCCAAACAAGGTGGCTGTTTAGGGAGTCATACCCCATTTTGCCACTTTTTTTGGGGGGGGGGGAGAACCATTGTTAAGCGAATAACTTCAGCGATTAAGCAAACCACACAGTCACTAAGTGAATCTGCCTTCCCCCCCCCCAAATGACTTTGCTAGCTGGAAGCTGGCTGGGAAGGTCACACGACCAATGGAGGCTGCCCTCATGATAAGCAACCCAATCTTGATCGCATGATCTTGGGGATGTTGCAATGGTCCTAAGAGTGAGGACAAGCTGTACTTATTTTTACGGCTTCTCGTGGCCTCGAAACAAATGGTTGTAAGTCGAGGACTACCTACATCCTTCAGAAGGTCAAGGAAGAGAAGAAATCATTGGGTTTATCAGAGACCGGAAGAAAAAAAATAGCATTCATGTATTGTGGGGCCTCCAGTGGCCACAGGAGCTGGCAGCAGATTCAGACAGTGAGGAGGGTTGGGGAGGAACCTGGGCCAGTCCTGGAGTCTGGGGAAGGCTCTGAGGAGGGCTCTGTGTCGGAGGCAGAGATGGAGCCAGGATCGTCTGCCGGTTATCAGCTGCCTTCAGAGTTGGAGATCAGTGAGGCAGAAGAACAGCTGGAGCCTTTTCCCAGTTTCCCGATGCAGGGAACAGCCAAAGAACAGGGGTTGACTTGGGAGTAAGGCCACAGGTGGACGGTGAACGGCCCCTCCCAGAGGAAATAAAAGAGGAGCGAAAGGGGAGTGGAGTTTGCAGGAGACCATTAGTTTATTCCTGCATTCTTGACAAGTATTGTGGCGTCTGAAAGATATCGGCCTGGCCACTTTCCAAGCCTGATAAAGGCTAGTAATTGTGAACTATCTCGGCAGACGGTGGGAGAGGAAAGACTTGGCTGGAGAGGAATTCACTGTCAAATAAATAAAAGGGGTTTCTCGGGACGAGGACTCGTGCTTCGTGCTGTTGGGAAAACCTAGGTCACAACATCATGCTCTTAGTAGGTTTTCCTCCAGCTGAAGCGCAAAACACCAAACAAAGATTAAACCTTCCAATATTTGGGTGGGGGGACAAAGCCCATAGAGCCTGTGGCGCCTCACCTTGGGACGTCTTCTTCGATGGTCAGACAGCCGTACATGAAGACGATAACCCCGACGACAGAGGACGGAATGAGAAATTCTGTATATAAGCCGAGCCAGGCAAAATACATCCCGATTTTTTCTCCAAAATACTTTCTAACGGAAGGAAAGCAGAACAGACAGGTGAAGAGAGGAGGTGGACTTGGCCTACAATTGAGCTTCCTTAAAATTATCCGGACCCGTTTTTCGGAAAGCCTCCTACGGCTTCTGTCGGTTTCTCTGGAGATGTGATGCTAACATGGAGAAGAATTCCTCAATGGAACGGCTTGCCTTCAAGAGGTTGTGGCTGCTCAATCGTTGGAAGCCTTTTAAGAAGAGGACCGCCACTTGTCTGGAATGATAGAGGGTCTCCTGTTGGGCAGGAGGGTGGACCAGAAGACCTCCAGGGTGCCTTCCAACTGTTCTATTCTATTCTATTCTATTCTATTCTATTCTATTCTATTCTATTCTATTCTATTCTACTCTACTCTACTCTACTCTACTCTACTCTACTCTACTCTACTCTACTCTATTCTCCATTCCCTCTTCTCGTCTATCTTCTCTTCCCTTCCCTTCCACTCCACTCCACTCCACTCCACTCCATTATTCTATTCTATTCTATTCTATTCTATTCTATTCTATTCTACTCTACTCTACTCTACTCTACTCTACTCTATTCTCCATTCCCTCTTCTCTTCTATCTTCTCTTCCCTTCCTTCCACTCCACTCCACTCCACTATTCTATTCTATTCTATTCTACTCTACTCTACTCTACTCTACTCTACTCTACTCTACTCTACTCTACTCTACATTCCCTCTTTTCTTCTCTCTTCTACTCCACTCCACTCCACTCTATTATTCTATTCTATTCTATTCTATTCTATTCTATTCTACTAACTCTACATCCCATCCCATTCCATCTCCTCTCCTCTCCCGTCCTGTCCCGTCCCATCCCCTCCCCTCCCATCCCATCCCATCCCATCCTCTCTTCTCCTCTCCATTCTCCTTTTCTTGGTTATGAAATGGAGGTAATTGATTTTGCCTTCCTCCGGCTGTTTCATTGTTGTTGACCTCCCCCTCCCAAACTTCCTACTGCAGCCTCCAGCCCTGGGATTTCCCCCCAAGAATCAACTATCCAAGGATTAACCAGGCCAGACTCTGATTAGATTTAAAATCCAGACAAGGTCAGCCAGCTCATCAGCTATACAGGATTAATACACAGGAAAACCTGCCTTAATCCTTTTACCCGTTAATTCTAAGCCTCCTCTTTTCTCTCCCATACCAAAAAATACAAAAATCTATATTTTTCCTGGACGGTGTCATTAATTTATCAGCCTGTTGATCAGCATAGAGGCCAACATGCGACAATAGAGATTCAGTCCTCAAATTTATGATGGTTTTTCCGATTCGAAGCAGCCCGAAAAATCGTCAGTGGAGACGGACATTATTTACCGTATTTTTGGGAGTATAAGACACACCTTTTTTCCTCAAAAAAGAGGCTGAAAATCTGGGTGCGCCTTATACACTGAATACAGCATTTTTTGCCTCCTGAAACCCTGCCCCCTTTGCAAAAATGGCAGTGCAGAGCCTTTAGGAGGCTCTCAGAGTGCTCTAGGGGGCTGGGGAGGGCAGAAATGAGTGACGAATGGGCCAGGTTTTGCTTATTTTTGCCCCTCCCAGCCCCCAGGAGCACTCTATAAGCTCCCTAATGCCCTTTTTTGACAAAAAATGGGCCCATTTTCACAAAAACGGGCCTTTTTTGCTCATTTTTCTCCCCTCCCCCCCCTCCCCCCCCCAGGAACATTCCACAAGCCTCCTATGGGCTATGCATGCCTTTTTTGGGAGAGAAAAAAACGGGCCACTTTTGGGCGGCCTGCAGAGTGCAAAAACTTTTTTTAAAATTTGCCTCTTCAAAAACCTTGGTACGTCTTGTACTCCGAAAAATACGGTAAATCTTTATTTCTCAGGAAAGATTATGACTCTGAGCTGATCCAACATGGTTCATCAATGCTGGAATGGGATGGTAATAATGGTTTGATTTAGGAAAGGAGAGATCCTTTCTGGGATCAGTTGGAAGAAATGTCTTTCCTGTGTTCATATCCAAGTGGGGAGAAAGACACTGGAAACACGGTGGCTGCTGGGAAAGATGGTTGTTAATGGTGGACAGGACCCCATGGTTTGAGATCCTGGGGGTAAAAAGGGCAGAGATGCTGAGAGAGTTTTATATCCTCTCTTGGGCCCCGCCTTGGAGCCTCCTGTTCCTGTGTAAGAAATGTATTCTAATTGGTGGTCAGATTCCAAGGGGGGGAGGGGTTCTTAGCTAACGGTAGGCTGTCTGTCTCCCAGACTTCCTGGATGATGTACTCTTTCAAGGTGCCATGTGGTGAGATGGGCAATTCCTACCACGGCTCTGCCTGAAGAAGGTAGATCTTTGTTATGCAGAGCAGCGGTCACCAACGGGTGCTCCGCGAGAAAATTTCGGTGGCCCGCAAGAAAACATATTTGCATTGTTCAATATTGTACTAAATCAGGGGTCCTCAAAGTACGGCCCTTGGGATGGATACGTGCAATGAACGCTTGCGTTGCTGCAGAGAGTCTCCCCCTTAGCGGTCTTTTTGTGCAGTAGGAGGGGGGCAGAAATCCCGACTTGGGGTCTGCTTCAACAGGGGGGGCTTTGGGCAAAGGCTGGAGGGAAGCGAAGAGCCAGAGGGCCTCGTTCCAGTGAAACTGTATCGTGGCCTGGAACGGGCTGACCATCTCAGCCCGCTGAGCCTCCAGGCGCCTCCAAACTCACAGCCTACTGAGGGTGAGGCGAGAGCTCTACCGCTAGGCCACCTCATCCCTCCAACAACAGCCACAATGCTCATGATGTAAAAAAGCGAGGCGACTTTGCAAGATCCACGTAAGAGACTAAAGCCCAGTAGTTTTATGTGACACGCATTATAGAGAGGATCACAGAGATCTGTTAACCAAGGGAGTTTTACCTTATGAGGTCAATAGGCTGAAACTTGTAAAACGCTCCATATCGTGCCCACTCGCGATACAACAGCTATGAGAAAGAGAGCAAAGCAGACAAAAACAGATAAGGATTGCATAGTGTTACAGAACCAGCAAGCGATGGACATGTTACTAGCCAGAAAAAAGGGGGGTATCTGGTAAATTCACCTTTTAATATAGTGTTTTTTTTAATTAATTTATAATATGACTTACAAAGAGGTTACAAAAGTCAATATTAGGGAAATTAGGGAAGTAGAGAGTGGGGGTAAGCAAGGGGTGGGGAGGCATTGACTTCCGACTCCTTTGGTGCAGTAAAATAAGGCATGAACTTCTAACCCTTGAGATTGTACTTTTTCACAATAATATAAATTAGCCCTTTCTATAACAACAAATCTATTTGATCGGTTAAACCTCAAGTCGAAGTTTCATTGTTTTTCCACCTCAAGCACAAAGTCCAGAAGTGGTTTCCAGGTAGTAAAATAAGGCATGAACATCTAACCCTTGAGTTTGTACTTTTTCACAATAATATAAATTAACCCTTTCTATAATAACAAATCTATTTGATCAGTTAAACCTCAAGTCGAAGTTTCATTGTTTTTCCACCTCAAGCACAAAGTCCAGAAGTGGTTTCCAGGTAGTAAAATAAGGCATGAACATCTAACCCTTGAGTTTGTACTTTTTCACAATAATATAAATTAACCCTTTCTATAATAACAAATCTATTTGATCAGTTAAACCTCAAATCGAAGTTTCATTGTTTTTCCACCTCAAGCACAAAGTCCAGAAGTGGTTTCCAGGTAGTAAAATAAGGCATGAACATCTAACCCTTGAGTTTGTACTTTTTCACAATAATATAAATTAGCCCTTTCTATAACAACAAATCTATCTAATTGGTTAAACCTCAAATCGAAGTTTCATTGTTTTGCCACCTCAAGCACAAAGTCCAGAAGTGGTTTCCAGGTAGAAAGAAAAGTATTTGTGTATCTGTAGAAGACGATGCACATTATTCATACACAAAGTATCCTTGTTACATAAAACCAAATTGATTTTGTCTCGCTCTCTGTCTGGAATATCATCGTCCATTGTCTTTTATAGCACTGTCAACGTGAAACCCACTCTACTAAGTCATTCTGAGCGCTTAGAAGCTGCCGTATGATCAATCAGAATAATGGTATTGGTTGTCCTCAAATGGCAACCGTAATGGAGCCTGGCCATCAGAGTCAAAAGTCATGATGGTCATAAAAATCAGGACTGTTTTGATTTTACGACTTATGCAGTGGTTGTCCCAGGGGTGCTTTTTTTCAGCAGGCAACTGGAGTTTGGTTTTTCTTTTGAAGACGTTTCACTTCTCATCCAAGAAGCTTCTTCAGCTCGGACAGGATAGTGGGGAATGGAAGGATTTATATTCCTTGCAGTCAGCTGGTCCTTTGCATCCTTTTAGAGGGTGGTTGAACCCCTTGGGGGTTTATCTGTGTCCTCAGGGTCACCTGAGTGGTGCAAATGGCTCCTATAGTCTGCAATTATTTTTTCTGTGGAAATCCATTCCTACTCCCACACCAGCTGTCTTTCATGCCTAAAGCGGGACTAGAACTCAAAAATATCCTGGTCATTGGCCCAAAGTCACTCAGCTGGCTAAGGTGGGGCTAGAACTCACGGTCTCCTGGTTATTGGCCCAAAATTGCCCAGTTGGCTTTCATGCCTAAGGCAGGACTAGAACACAACACTCAGTCTGTCAGTGATTGGTCCAAAGTTATTCAGCTAGCTTTCATGCCTAAGGCGGGACTAGAACACTCAGTCTGTCAGTGATTGGCCCAAAGTCATTCAGCTAGCTTTCATGCCTAAGGCGGGACTAGAACACTCAGTCTGTCAGTGATTGGCCCAAAGTCATTCAGCTAGCTTTCATGCCTAAGGCGGGACTAGAACACTCAGTCTGTCAGTGATTGGTCCGAAGTCATTCAGCTAGCTTTCATGCCTAAGGCGGGACTAGAACACAACACTCAGTCTGTCAGTGATTGGCCCAAAGTCATTCAAATGGCTTTCATGCCTAAGGCGGGTCTAGAACACTCAGTCTGTTGGTGATTGGTCCAAAGTCATTCAGCTGGCTTTCACGCCTAAGGTGGGACTAGAACTCAACAATGATAACTGTACAACATGATCACATATATAGTATTAGTTTTTTGGTTTATGATGTCCTCCCCTGTTTCTTTATGAGGACGTATCTTTCAAATGAAGTCCATGTGGGATTCTGATCTTGCTCCAGTAAATATCTCAGGAGCGAAATGAATATTCGTAGGGAGAACCTGAGCTGCACCTCACGTTCCTTTGTGAGCATGTGTGGCCTCCTTCTCTCACACAGGCTCTTTTCCCCCTAATGCAAACGCGAAGAAGGTTCACAGGATTCACCCTTTGCCCGATGAGCTGGTCCATAAATCTTCATCGACAGCCCTTCCTCTCCAAGGTAATGCAAGCCAGATGACCTGTTGTCCACCTTGGAAAGAAAGTGGAGGCCACCACATGGCTGGCGGGGGACAATTTTTAAAAGGGACACCAGCGAAAGGAGAGGCCGGTAGAAAACGGCGATGGAGAAAACCTTCCCTCTCTCTTCCTTTTAAATCTGATCTGGGACATCCAGGAAATTGAAGCCTGGAACTATTCAGGTCCAGATAGAAAACAGATGATCTTATGCACAGAAACTCTACAGTCGGAGCTTCGCTGCCCTGCGAGGGGAACACATGTCAGCAATCCATGCAGCGTTTCGAGGGCTGGGGAGGGGGCAAAACCGTTTATGCTTCTGATGCTTAACACTTCACCGGAGGACAAAAAGAAGAGCAGCGCCACTGGGATATTTTTCCAGGCAACTTGTCCTCATCCACCATCCGATCCATCCCACTTAAAGCCTAGCAGTCCTCCTGATTTAGCTACTCTTTTAGTATGTTGTGGTCCAGAGAACAGTTGCACTGATGCACAACAATCTCCCTGTCACGGAGGAATAGCACTAGCGATAGCGCTTAGACTTATATAACGCTTCACAGTGCTTTGCAGCCCTCGCCCAAGCGCTTTAGCGAGTCAGCCTCTTGCCTCCACCCTCAATCTGGGTCCTCATTTTACCAATCTCAGAAGGATGGAAGGCCGAGTCAACCTTCAGTCAGTCAGAATCGAACTGCTGGCAGAATTAGCCCGCAATACTGCATTCTGACCACTGCGCCACGAGGAAGGAGAATGAGGAAGGAAGGAAGGAAGGAAGGAAGGAAGGAAGGAAGGAAGGAAGGAAGGAAGGAAGGAAGGAAGGAAGGAAGGAAGAAAGGGCAATAGCAATAGCGCTTAGACTTATATACCGCTTCACAGTGCAGTACAGAGTCAGCCTCTTGCCTCCCTCAACAATCTGGGTCCTCATTTGACCCACCTCGAAAGGATGGAAGGTTGAGTCAATCTTGAGTAAGTTAGAATCAAACTGCTGGCAGTGGGCAGAATTAGCCTGCAGTACTGCATTCTGACCAC
Source organism: Rhabdophis nuchalis (assembly GCA_039707465.1). Taxonomy (NCBI): domain Eukaryota; kingdom Metazoa; phylum Chordata; class Lepidosauria; order Squamata; family Natricidae; genus Rhabdophis; species Rhabdophis nuchalis. Next base: position 22,980,020 of record CM077656.1, on the reverse strand, counting down.
TGCACCACAAGGAAAGAGAATGAGAAAGGGAATGATGGACGGAGGGAGGGAGGGGGAGGGAGGGAGGGAGGGAGGAGTAGCAATAGCACTTAGACTTATACACCGCTTCACAGTGCTTTTTCAGCCCTCTCTAAGTGGTTTACAGTGTTATCCTCTTGCCCCCCAACAATCTGGGTCCTCATTTTACCCACTTCAGAAGGAGGAGAAGGCTGAGTCAACCTTGAGCCAGTAAAAATCGAACTGCTGGCAGTTGGCAGAATTAGCCTGCAATAATGTATTCTAACCACTGTGACACCAGGAAGGAGAATGAGAAAGGGAAGAAGAGAAAGGGAGGGAGGGAGGGAGGGAGGGAAGGAAGGAAGGAGGGAGGGAGGGAGGGAGGGAGGGAAAGAAGGAAGGAAGGAAGGAAGGAAGGAAGGAAGGAAGGAAGGAAGGAAGGAAGGAAGGAAGGAAGGAAGGAAGGCTGAGTCAACCGTGAGCCTGGTAAGATTCGAACTGCCAAACTGCTGGCAGCCGGTAATCAGCAGAAGTAGCCTGCAATACTGCACTCTAACCACTGCGCTACCGCAGAAGGAAGCCTGTTCCTTCTCAGACTTCACAGGAGCACCAACTTCGAAACCGGCTTATGATGTCACAGCCAACTTTTCATTTCTCAGCTTGCCACAGACTTTTGGGAGGGGGGAGGGAAAGGGTTGGAAGGCCAGCCCCACACGGCAACCAGAAACCGTCCCGTGGCAATCGAGGTCATCTCAACAACGGATGTTTGGCAAAGACTTGAAGGAGTTGCCATAGAGCAGTGACGGCTAACCTTTTTGTCCTCGCGGGCCCACAGCCACAATGCAATGCGCCCCACACCTCTGCACATGTGTACATGATTCCCCCGTGCTCCCTCTTCCACCCTGCACATATGTGTGACACTGGTGGGTTCTGGATCCCGTTGCAACTGGTATGGCGCAACGGGACTGGGCGTCCCCCCACATGCACGCCTGCAGCACACGCCCAGCGCACGCATGCGGACTTATAATTTAAAATTATATAGTTATCATTTTTGCACCAACCCAAATGAGACTGCAAATATTTTACCTTCCTTTCGTTCATGTCCTTGCTTTCACCTTCATATTCGCCCTGGGGGGAAAAAAATCAACAACACGTGTTCAAATATACATTTAACAGTGACATCAAACTGCACATTGAAATGTTTTCAGCCGAGCGCCATCGGTAAAAACTGCTCTTTACCCCACACCGATAGCTAGCTTGCGGTTCAGATAAGAACTTATTTCTCCAGAGTGATTTTTCCCCCTTCTTTATCTCCTAAAATGAAAGTGCTGACCTAGATTTCTTAAACTCCCCAAAGTATTTTGCAGATCAAGCTCACGATTTCCTTGAGCGACTTCCAAAGGCCGTATTAATAACTGGATTTTCCCATATCCCTATCACCTTCTAATCGTGCCTTCGTTATCATGCTTTACCCCGAAGGGTTTCCTGAAGCCTAGATCGAATTGGAAGGCGGTTGGAGATGGTGTTAATGAGATGAAACATATGACAGAATGCCTTGAAGAAATAGAGCTCGGAGCGGTGCTTATCATGTCAAATTGGAATTGATAGGGAAGAATATTTCTGTACTGTCTTTACTGGGTGCAGAGAGAGAGAAGGTCTCTACCGCCTGTCTTAAAGGTAGTATTTGATGGCAAATCTTACGTTTCTCCCAAGGCTTTGATCCTGAAGGCCCTTCCTTAGCAGTTCACGGTACATAAAGATAATACGTGGATACTCGTGCTTTGTGACAAAACTATGTCATCAGGCAATGCAGAAGAAATCCAGTTCACTCCAGTTCAGTCCCTTGGCTCAGTTGGTGGTCGGTGATTGAAACACATAAGGGAATATCGCTCCAGCTGCCTTGAGACCGGAAACAGTTCCATAGGTGGAAGGCTTAGACATTTTGGTGAGGTATTGACGTTTAGTACTGTAAGGAGCCCCAGACTGCTCCTGAGTGGAACGTCTGCCAGTTTGAACTGAGGTAATGAAATGTGAGGCAGCTGGTAGTTGGAACAGAGTCCTTTTCAGGTGGGGAGGGGGAGTAGAATGTCCAACTCCTTAGCATTCGAGTGTGTTAATATAAGGTAACTGGCCGTTGGAACAGAGTTCTCTTCAGGTGGGGAGGGGGAGTGGAACTCCTTAGCATCAGCGCGTGTTAATTACTGTATAAGAAATACTAATGATCTGATGATCATTTCAAAGTATCCTTTCTTAGCGAGCACCTAGAAGCCAAGACGAACCATATGTGCCAAATTTCAAGTTTGTAGGCTTTACAGTTCTGGAAATTTCATGATGAGTGAGTGGTACTTGGCTTTTATATATCTAGATTGTCAGTCTCCCTGTCAGCCGTCCCAAAGAAACTGAACATAAAATAAATAGAGTCAGAAAGGACCTTGGAGGTCGTCTAATCCAACCCTCTGTGCAAACAGGAGACCCTATACCAGTGATGGCGAACCTTTTAGAGACCGAGTGCCCAAACTGCAACCCAACACCCACTTACATATTGCAAAGTGCCAACATTGCAATTTAACCTGAATAATGAGGTTTTGCTACCTAAAATAATGATAAACAAGGCAGAGCTCAGCTAATTGTTCTAAAAAAAACCATGATAAATGAACTTTTATGCCCCTTCATTTTCTCCCCTGCTTCTGAAATATTATGTTTAGCAACAATAAAAAAGAAAAATTTCCATAATATCATTTCTCTTTCCCTTTCTTTTTCTCTTTCTTTCTTTCCCTCCCTCTTTCTCTCTCTCTCTTTCTTTCCCTCCCTTTCTCTTTCTCCCTCTTTCTCTCCCTCTCCCTTTCTTTCCCTCCCTTCCTCCCTCTTTCTCTCTCTCTTCTCCTCCCTCCCTCCCTCTCCCTCCTGTGGGAGAAATGCGATGGAGCTGGGCTGGGGCAACAGCACAGAGAAGGCTCTGAGTGCCACCTCTGGCACACGTGCCATAGGTTCGCCATAGGTTCGCCATCACTGCCCTATACCATTTCAGACAAATGGCAGTCCAGTCTCTTTTTGAAAGCCTCCACTCATGGAGCACTCACAACATCTGAAGGCAAGCTATTCCATTGGTTGATTGCTCTAACCATTAGGAATTTTCTTCTTGGTTCTAAGTTGGTTCTCTGCTTGGTTAGCTTCCATCCATTGTTTCTTGTCTTGCCCTTTTAAAATCTATGGTGAGGCCCCATCTGGAGTATTGTGTACAGTTCTGGTCCCCATACCTTCAGAAGGATATTATGGAAATGGAAAAGGGGCAGAGGAGGGCAACCTGAAGGATTAGGGGGCTGGAACACCTTCCTTACCACCTGAGGCTGCAACGGCTGGGCCTCTTCACTCTAGAACGATGGCGCCTGAGAGGTGACCTGATTGAAGTCTATCAAATCATGCACGGTGTGGACAAAGTCGAAAAGGAAAAACTGTTTTCCCTATCGCACAACACTAGAAGTAGGGGGCCCTCCATGAAACTTTTGATAGCTAGACCTCAAACAAATAAGAGGAAGTACTTTTTCACCCAGAGGATCACTGGTCTATGGAACTCCCTGCCAGAAGAAGTGGTGACAACTGTCAGCCTCGACACCTTTAAGAAAGGATGAGAGGAGTTCATGGAGAACAAGGGTATCAATGGCTATCATGATGGATGCCTAAGGACACCCTCCGGGTTGGAGAGAGAGGCAGGATGTCTCTCAATGCCATTTGCAGGGAATCATAAGCAGGTGAAGACATCTGCTTGGGAAGACCCTGAAGCAAATGGGGAGCCACTGTGGGAGACAGAATGCTGGACCAGATGGGCTGTGGCCTCTTCCAGCAAGGCTATTCTTATGTTCTTATGTTTATGTTCTTATGTTTGGAAAATAGGTTGACCCCCTCCCAGCATAATATTTGGGACTATGCTGAATTTAATGTGAAACAAATAGTAACAGCACTCTCATTCCAAACTCAGTCCTTGTAAAAAAATGAGGATTAAAAGTGTATACTTACATCATGTATAGGATAAGCTGTTTCATAAACATTATTTGCTATTAATGTGTTAATACCTAAAAAAAGGTACAAATTAGGATATTATCAGTATCATTTTGTTTCGTATTATTTATGTGTGTGTGTGCGTGTGCGTGTTTGTGTGTGTGTGTCCACCTGCCCATCAGCAGAATAAGGTCATTCAAGAGATTACCAGAGCTTAAATTTAGAGCTGAAATTAATTTTCCAAATTATTTTAACTTCGGGGTAGGAGGAAATCAAGATATTGTCCCTGCAAAGGAGTGATATTCAAATATAAGCCACAATATTGCCCATAAAAACCCAAACAACATTACTGTCATTTAGGGAATGTGTTATTAATCTACCAAGCTACCTAAATGATTCCATTTTGGGCAATTTTTCAAGTTTTATGACTGCTGGCGTCCAAAACCAGAAATGATTCCATCAGCCAAACATCCTTAGCCCTTTCCTAGCCTTCTTTGGGGAAAAAAAAAAGAGAGAGACAGGCTGATATTATAATCCGGAAGTTCTCCCTTCAGTTATTCAGGAAATAAAGCCAGTGAAATAAAGCAAAGATCCCATTCTGTAGACCAGGGGTCTCCAACCTTTGCAACTTTAAGTCTGAAGGACTTCAGCTCCCAGAATTCTCCAGCCAGCAAAACTGGCTGGAGAATTCTGGGAGCTGAAGTCCTTCAGACTTAAAGTTGCAAAGGTTGGGGACCCCTGCTGTAGACTGAATCAGGCTGGCATTTCCGACAGTTTAATATGTCAAATTTCTGGGGTTATACTTTCCAAGCCAGGAGGAGAGAAAAAATATACAGTATTTTTCAGAGTATAAGACGCACTTCCCCCTTCCTAAAAGAGGGTGAAAATTTGGGTGTGCCTTATGCACCGAATGTAGCCCCGCCCGCCCTTTGGCCTCTGCCTTCCAGCAATTTGCCTCCTTGCAGCAAACAGCAAACAGCCTGTTTCAGTTTCCACACAGCCTGATTATTAGCACAAGCAGCTGATTGTCGCTTGGATTCGTCTCCCAACGGTCAGCTGTTTCAGGCTGCAGGGATTGCCATTGTCAATTGCCGCCTCCGCGCACCCCATTTTCGGCCATTTCTGTCCATTCTGATAGCCCGCCTCCCGTAGCAGGTGGAAAATGGCACGCGCGGAGGCGGCAATAGGTAATGGCAGTCCCTGCAGCCTGAAACAGCTGATCATTGGGAGGCAGATCCAACAGAGATTGAAATGGGCTGTTTATTGCTTGTTGCAAGGAGGCAAGTTGCTGGGAGGCAGACATTCTTTTTTCTTGTTTTTCTTGCTCCTCCCCAAAAACTAGGTGTGTCTTATACTTCAGAGCATCTTATACTCTGAAAAATACGGTACCTTGATCTAAAAGTATGGTGTTTTTAAAAAAAAAAAACAGCAAGTGGATGTTATAAAGCAATGTTTCTCAACCTTGACAACTGTCATTCCTTCTCCTTAGCTGGAGCAACCTGCAGGTCTTCTTAGTAAGGTTTTCTCACTCTTTTCAAAACGCACTTGAATATAGGCAGTCCTCAATTTACAAACCACAGTTGCGAGTAGAATTTCTATTGCTAAGCAAGAAGGTTGCTAAGTGAGCCACGCCCAATTTTACAGGGATTGTTAAGGGAATCACCTTTTTGTTACTGCAAATTTGGAGTCCTCCATTGACTTTGGGTGTGAACCCATTCTTCTGAACAAGCAGTTTTGGTTGGACACCAGCAAAAATGTTGACAAACTGTGACCCTGGAACCCTGTGACTGGTCATAAACGTGAGCCGGTTGCCAAATGTGCAAATTGTGATCACGTGATGTTCTGACCCCGCTTTCTTCAACTAATTACAAGACTCTTAGCTGCTTGCCTGAATGACAGAGACGAAGCTTCTTCACACAAACTCAACTCAAGACACTCGAACCTAGAAATGACACGTTGTTCTCTGCAAACTTCCTTAGCAGAGGCTTCCTTTTAAACCCTCTTGGGAAGGGCCAGTCATTAGGCAGCTGGGACTAATTTTTTATTTATTTTATTTATTTTATTTAGACTTATAAACGGCCCCCTCTCCCCGAAGGGACTCCGGGCGGTGTACAGGGAAAAAATTAAAAACCATATAAACAGACAATATATAACAAAGCTAAAAACGAATTAAATTACCTGTACTAGAATTTAGAAATATTAAAATAGGAACCCTCCTAAACTAAAATTCCCTAAATCTAAAATCCATTTATGTCCTTGACAGAAGTTATGTTATAAAACCAATACCATTTACGCAAGACCAGCTTGTTGAAATAAATATGTTTTAAGTGAGCGGCGGAAGAGGGGAAGGTCCATGATTGTGCGAAGTTCAGGGGGTAGGTCATTCCAGAGGGCCGGCCCAGCCACAGAGAAGGCCCTACCCCTGGGCACCGCTAGCCGGCATTGCCCGGCGGTTGGTACCCTCAGTAGGCCCACTCTGTGGGAGCGTATCGGACGTAGGGAGGTATGTGGCAGGAGACAGTCCCGTAGGTAGCTAGGCCCCGAGCCATGGAGCGATTTGAAGATGGTAACAAGCACCTTGAAGCGCACCCGGAAGGCCACCGGTAGCTAGTGCAGCTCGCGCAGGAGAGGTGTTACGTGGGAGTAGCGAGAAGCTCCCAGAATCCCCCGCGCGGCCGCATTCTGAACTAACTGGAGCCTCCGGGTGCACCTCAAGGGGAGCCCCATGTAGAGAGCGTTGCAATAGTCTAGGCGAGACGTCACGAGTGCCTGAGTGACAGTGCGGAGGGTGTCTCGGTCCAGAAAGGGACGCAACTGGCGTAACAGGCAAACCTGGTAGAATGTCCCCCTGGTCACGGCCATCACATGATCATCTAGGGACAGCTGGGAATCCAGGAGGACGCCCAGGTTGCGAACCCTTTCCGCAGGGGCCAATGACTCGCCCCCGATAACCAGCGATGGAATAAGCTGGCTATGCCAAGACGCCGGAAACCACAGCCACTCGGTCTTGGACGGGTTGAGTCGGAGTTTGTTACTTCCCATCCAGAGCCGCACGGCTTCCAGGCACCAGGACATCACTTCGACGGCATCGTTGGGGTGGTTGGGGGTAGATATGTACAACTGAGTGTCATCAGCGTACAGATGGTACTCTACCCCACAACTACGGATGATCTCACCCAGCGGCTTCATGTAGATGTTAAACAGGAGGGGTGAGAGGATCGACCCCTGAGGCACCCCGTAAGTGAGTGGTCTCGAGGTCGACCTCTGCCCTCCTGCCAATACAAATTGCGACCGGCCGGAGAGGTAGGAGGAGGACCATTGTAGAACAGTGCCCCTCAATCCCAACCTCTCCAGTCGGTGCAATAGGATACCACGGTCGATGGTATCGAAAGCCGCTGAGAGATCTAATAGGACCAGGATAGAAGAAAAACCCCTATCTCTGGCCCTCCCCTAATTCAACTCCTTCGAGTTCGCTTCTGATGCAATCGAAGCCTCCTTTTTTCAGCCCTTCTCAATCTAGCATCAGGGACAAACTGGCCTTGATCCTCCCCACTACTCCAAGACCCAGGTGCCTCCTGATGACCATCCGGGCTCTCTGCTCTCTCAAGGTCGCCCTCCTCTTCCAGAGCAGACTCATAGGACTCCTCACTAGAGGAGTCCATCAGCAGCTCATCCAGAGCTGGCTGGGCCACAACATGTGTCCCTGGGGACAGTGCAACAGTTGTAAGTGCGAGAACCGGTGGTAAGTGCAAGGATGAGACTTTTTTTTAGCACCGTCAAAACTTTGAGCAGACCCTAAACAAATGGCCATAAGTCAAGGACTGCCTGCATTTTGTAAGATGCTGACATGTTCAACACGATGGTTAAAAGGTATCGAGAAGCGTCTTCCATGATGCTACATTTAAAATTTAAGCTTTTTCTTACCCATGCTGTTTTTGGCTTTTGAACTATATGTGCGCTTCAAAATTTCATGTACCTATATTTGGGGAGGAAAAGAACAGAAAAAGAGAAATCACTTACAGATGATTCTTCAAAATTTAGCAGAAGCTAATCAATGTACATTTTTTAAAGCCATAATTCAACAATAACGTTCTGGGGATTTACTTACAATTCGACTGCGGGTGCCGTTGTCAAAAAATGTATCTTTATCTTGAATGTTGTACCTTGAAATGTGGAAAGAACAGGAAAAAAAATCAGTTCCGTGACATGGCTCGGGATCTAGCTATCTGCGGGATCGGATTCTGCCTCATACTTCCTCACGGCCGATTCGCTCCCACAGAGAGGGACTTCTCCGGGTGCCGTCCACTAGACTTTGTCAGCGGGCGACGCCCAGGGGAAGGGCTCTCTCTGTGGCGGGCCCGGCCCTCTGGAACGACCTTGCCCCCGACATCAGGACGACCACGGACCTCCGCTCCTTCCGTCTCAAATTAAAAACTCATTTCTTCTGTCTGGCCGGCCTAGGATAGTCTCTCTGTCTTTGGGGTTCTATTGGGAAGTTTTATAATATAGCTTAGTTTTAATGGGGAATTTTAGCGCAGGTTAGATTTAATTTATTTTTAATGAAATGTTTGTATGTATTTATTGTTTTACTTTGCCTGTGCACCGCCCCGAGTCCCTGTGGGGAGAGGGTGCGGTTTAGAAATATTAAAATTATTATTATTATTATTATTATTATTATTATTATTATTATTATTATTATTATTATTATTATTATTATTATTATTATTATTATTATTATTATTATAAGGGGTCATGTAATACCCTATAGAACAGCATAAAGGTGATTTTTATTCAGAAGGTTTTCCTTGCACATATGTGCTAGTCGTTCCTGACTCTAGGGGGCGGTGCTCATCTCTGTTTCAAAGCCAAAGAGCCAGCGTTGTCCGAAGACGTCTCCGTGGTCATGTGGCCGGTATGACTAAACGCCAAAGGTGCATGGAACGCTGTTCCCTTCCCACCAAAGGTGGTTCCTGTTTGTCTACTTGCATTTTTTAGGTGCTTTCGAACTGCTAGGTTGGCAGAAGCTGGGACAAGGAACGGGAGCTCACGCCATTATGCGGCGCTAGGGATTCGAACCGCTGAACTGTTGACCTTCTGATTGACAGGCTCAGCGTCTTACACACTGAGTTACCACGTCCCTTTTATTCAGAAGACACAGGTTCTGATACTACGAAACAATAATCCTTGTTTACTTCAAGCTGAAAAGTTGGCTTCTTTGACTAAGGTTAAAATGGATTGTTTCTTTTCCCCCTCTTAGCTTTTAATGGGTTTTCTGAACAATAAAAGGCTTTAAAGATTTGCTTTAAATAAAAGGCTTTAAAGATTTGCTTATAGCTAAAATATGGGAAAACATGGGTTTTTCTTGCATCTTTTAAGAGAAAATCATATCCTATGATATTAAAAATGAGACGGATGAAGAGAAGAAATTAATTTGTAGGACATCATTTGAAGAGATTAAAGATTTAAAATGTTAATATGTGGTTATTCTGGGTAGCCCCTAATGGAATTTTCTTTGATGAAAATTGTTTTCGTGTTTTAAAATTGCTAGGTTGGCAGAAGCTGGCACAAGGAACGGGAGCTCACTCTGTTACACAGCGCTAGGGATTCAAACCGTCGCACTGCTGTCCTTTCTGATCGACAAGCTCAGCGTCTTAGCCACTGAGCCACCACATCTCCCTACATATGTTATTTTATTTATATACCTACATACCTAAATTATTATTTCTGGTAATGTAATGAACTTTTGCTGAGATTTTAGAACTGGGGATATTTTTAGTGGATTGGTTGAGATTTTAATATTTTTAGCGTAATTTTTAGCACAGGTTATTCTAATTTAATCTTATTTTATTGTTGTATTGTATTTATTGTTGTTATCGTGGTATTCTTAATTCCCTGTGTACCGCCCTGAGTCCATCTGGAGACAGGAGCGGTATACAAACCCAATAGATTGTAAACTGTAACTGTAACTGAATAAGATTGAATTATGAGGCTTTCTTGTTTGCAAATAGGTAAAAGATGAGGTATGGGATAAAGAGATTTTTGATAGAAATAATAGAGAGGACAAGAAGTTGTTGTAAATGCACTTGTCTTGATGAAAGGGGAAGTAATTTCTTTCTACAGAGAGTCCTTTACTCTATGTTAAAGTTGCCAAGTTTGGGGAAAAAAACATTTTTTTAAATATAACACATAACAAGTGTTAATGCCACTGTATAGTGCCTTGATAAGGCCACACTTGGAATACTGCATACAGTTTTGGTCGCCACGATGTAGAAAAGACGTGGAGACTCTGGAAAGAGTGCAGAGAAGAGCAACCAAGATGATTAGGGGACTGGAGACTAAAACATATGAAGAACGGTTGCAGGAGCTGGGTATGTCTAGTTTGATGAAGAGAAGGATCAGGGGAGACATAATAGCAGTGTTCCGATATCTCAGAGGGTGCCACAAAGAAGAGGGAGTCAAACTATTCTCCAAGGCACCTGGGGGCAGGAAAAGAAGCAATGGGTGGAAACTAATCTAGGAGAGAAGCAACTTAGAACTAAGGAGAAATTTCCTGACAGTGAGAACAATTGACCTCTGGAACAGCTTGCCTCCAGAAGTTGTGAATGCCCCAACCCTGGAAGTCTTTAAGAAGATGTTAGATAGCCATTTGTCTGAAATGGTATAAGGTTCCTGCCCACGCAGGGGGTTGGACTAGAAGACCTACAAGGTCCCTTCCAACTCTGCTATTGTATTGTATTGTATTGTATTTCTCTATGCCATGCTTGATTAGCATTTCTGCAGAAGTAATTTGGATTAAATACTTCATCGGTCCCATCACCCCCCCCCCCCTCCGGTCAAATACTCACAAATATATTTTTTCTCTGGAAAAGGGATAAGATAAATTCTTCATCCTAGTGGTATTTTGCTGTGGCACTTTAGGCTGCAATGGTTCTGTGCATTTCTGCCATATCGATGACAGCTTCTTGACAATTCCCCCTTCTTCTTTGATTTCATATGTCTAGAGAAACAAAAAACGGCATGCATCACGGGCTCCTAACTTCCAAACATTACGAAGTTGCAACACTCCCCTTTGAGGTGCATCCGGAGCAGTGGTGGGTTTCAATTTTTTTTAGAACCTACTCTCTAGGTGTGGCCTATTTTGTGGGCGTGGCTTGGCAGTCATGTGACAGGGTGGGAGTGGCCACCTTTTAAAATGTGGTGAAACTCATTTAACAACGCTCTTGCTTAGCATCCAAAATTTTGAACTCAATTGTGATGATAAATTCTTTCTTTCTTTCTTTCTTTCTTTCTTTCTTTCTTTCTTTCTTTCTTTCTTTCTTTCTTTCTTTCTTTCTTTCTTTCTTCCTTCCTTCCTTTCCTTTCCTTCCCGTTGGGTCACTAGCAGTGGCGGGCCAGATTTACTTCCAGGTACGCCGGTGGAACCCCCTCTCACCGGTTCTCTAAATTTCACCAACCGGCTCTCGCGTGTAGGTGAGAGCCTGCAGAAACCCACCACTGATCCGGAGGCTCCAGTTAGTCCAGAACGCGGCCGTGCGGGGGATTTTGGGAACATCTCGAAGTTCCCACGTAACACCCCTCCTGCGTGAGCTGCACTAGCTACCGGTGGCCTTCCGGGTGCGCTTCAAGGTGCTTGTTACCATCTTCAAATCGCTCCATGGCTCAGGGCCTAGTTACTTGCGGGACCGCCTCCTGCCACATACCTCCCACCGACCGATTCGCTCCCACAGAGAGGGCCTCCTCAGGGTGCCGACTGCCGGTCAATGCCGGCTGGTGACGCCCAGGAGTAGGGCCTTCTCTGTGGCAGGGCCCGCCCTCTGGAACGACCTCCCCCCCAAACTTCGTACTATCACGGACCTTCCCCTCTTCCGCCGCTCACTTAAGACACATCTCTTTCAGCAAGCTGGACTAGCATAGAATTTAAATCTAGGAACGATAGAGCCTCATCTAAATTAGATAGGTTTTAATGGGAATTTTAGCACAGGTTTATCATTTAATTTCTTTTTAACTTTTGTATATTTGTTATTTATTATTGTAGATTTTAATGTCCTGTGCACCACCAGAGTCCGTCTCGACGGAGATTGGTGCGGTTTACAAATCGAATTAAATAAATAAAATAAAATAAATAAATTTATTCCTAAGGAATAGATGCTGTAAAAAAAAATTAAAAAGAAGGAAGGTGTGAATTCAACAGAGGAATTCCCGGTCAGAAATCAGAATAACGTTGCCAATGCTCTAGAAAAAAACAAATCTAAAATAAAACAAAACTATGGATATCTTTGTTCTTGACCCAGGCTTCCCAAAATCATGACACAAAGTTGGAGTTTAGTACACACTTTTATGGCCTCCAGCTTGCCTTTTGTGACCATACCCAGTGGGCCTGTACCTGCTACTTCCCTGGGTTTCTAACATTCAAAAGGGATGCAAGCGGAATTGATCCCTTCTTACTCGCTTAGTGGGCATCTTGATTTTCAGAATCTCCGCTTCTCGGCTCAGGACGTTCCACGGTGCGTGTATTCGGACAAAACTTAATCCTTGACTCTTGTCCTAAAATATGAAAAAAAAAGAAACATATTTTGTCCTGAAAGCTATCAAACCAGAAAGCTACCCGTCAAATGGCCTGTGTTTCTTGGCTGTAAGCAGAAATCACTTCAGCTGTTTTAGGGATCGGATTTGAAATCATGGAATAGCCAGATTCAATGGTGAAAAGAGTAAGGTTCTACATTTAGGCAACATGTTGCCACAATGAAGAAAAGATGTGGAGACTCTAGAAAGAGTGCAGAGAAGAGCAACAAAGCTTGACTCCCTCTTCTTTGTGGCAACCCCTGAGATATTGGAAGGCTGCTATCATGTCTCCCCTGGTCCTTCTTTCCATTAAACTAGACATACCCAGTTCCTGCAACCGTTCTTCATATGTTTTAGCCTCCAGTCCCTTAATCATCTTTGTTACTCTTCTCTGCACTCTTTCTTGGGTCTCCACGTCTTTTTTACATCGTGGCAACCAAAACTGGATGCCGTATTACAAGTGTGGCCTTACCAAGGCCTTATAAAGTGGTATTAACACTTCACGTGATCTTGATTCTATCCCTGTTGATGCAGCCTAGAAATATGTTGGCTTTTTTGGCAGCTGCTGCCCACGTCTGGCTCCTATTTCAATGGTTGTCCACTAGGACTCCAAGATCCCTCTTACAGTTACTACTATTGAGCCAGGTACCACCTATACTGTACCTGTGCATTTCATTTTTGTTGCCTATATGTAGAACCTTACTTTTTTCACCCTTGAATTTCATGTTGTTAGATAGTGCCCAATGTTCAAGTACTTCTGTATCTTAAGCCTATCTTCTGGAGTGTTGGCTATTCCTGCCAATTTGGTGTCATCTGCAAATTTGATGAGTTCCCCATCTATCCCCTCATCCAAACCTGAGTTACAGAACGAAGAATACTGTCCTTCTAACATGTTGTAACTGTAACTCAATATTCACTCCTTTCTTTCTTTCAAGCCAAATATTTCTGTTGAATGAGTTCTATTCCTCCTTACAGTAAGGAAGCCAAATAGTCCTAAAGAAATGTAGCCGTTTATTTAATACTTTTCTTCAGTATGTGTTTATTCTCTGTGGCTATTTTAACTCACCACAATCTCCACCATTTGAATATTTAGTTTCTTGTGTTTGTGGTTTTTTGTGTTTTTTTTACAACTGCGAGAAGGCAATCATCCTTAAATGGAGAATTCTTCCAAGCAAGAATTAAGTAAGATATTCGCCTTTATTGTTATGAAACAAATTTGCCAAAACTATGCTCTATTGTCAATGTTGTAGGAACTCTCAGCCAGATGTTCATCTGAATGTGTGCTAAGTTTAACGAGGTGTCTGGGGTCCAGATGTATTCACAAATTGACCAAGACTTCTCCGAGAAGAGAAGGACCGCGGCAGATTCAGTGGTTTGGCAGGGCTGCCCAGTGAAATATGGATGATGAGCAGAAAGAATGCTAAGTCAATTTTCCTCATCATAATTTGGCAAGCGACAAAGACAATGCTCTATGTTGTGGCCCGCCAGCGGCCAGAAGAGCTAGCAGTAGAGTCAGACCGTGAGGAGGTTATGGAGGAACATGGGCCAGTCCTGGACTCCGGGGAAGGCTCTGCGTGGGAGGCAGAGAGGGGGCCAGAGCTGTCTGACAGTTATCATCTGCCTTCAGAGTCAGGCAGCGGTGAGGCAGAAGAACAGTTGGAGCCTGTTCCCAGTGTGCGCATGTGCCGAGTTGCCAGAAAAGAAAAGAACAACTCAGAAATCAGGGTTATCCAACATCTTCTTAAAAACGTCCACTGTTGGAGCATTCACAACTTCTGGAGGCAGGTTGTTCCACTGATGAATTGGTCTAACTGACAGGAAATTTCTCCTCAGTTCTAAGTTGTTGGGCTCAATTGTGGTCATAAATCAAGGATTCCCTGCATTCCTTTTAAAAGGTGAGAGATGAAATATCACAAGACATTTCTGGGGGGAAAAATCAGAATATCAAATTCAGAGGTGTCAAACTCAAGGCCCAGGGGCTGGATCCGGCCCACGAGGTGCTTAGATTTGGCCCACGGGTTGCCCTGGAAACAGCAAAGGACTGGCCCGCCGTGCCTCTGCCAGCAAAAATGGAGGTTGGGAGGGCTGTGTGCAGTCCTCCCATGCTCCATTTTCCTGACAGAGGGTTGCAGGAAACCATTGCAGCCGAAAACGGAGCTCGAGAGCCCGTTTTCACTGGCAGAGTGCTCGGGTCACCAGAGGTGCCCCTAACACAAGTGGTATCAAGCTGGCCATGCCCACCCTGGCCTCTTGAGATCAAACACAACCCTGATGCGGCCCTCAATGAAATCGGGTTTGACACCCCTGATCTACACCTAGCTGCAGTCAATTTTCTGGATCCGTTTCGGTATGGCAGGCATTCGCTGTATCCCAAACTCTTGAATCTGTCCCTGAAAGAAAGAAGAGTCCCTCCCACACCTTCTCAGCTAGGTTTCATTTACGAATCCCTTTTAGTTCGTCAGAAACATCACTTTTGTAAGCATGGTGGCACTTGCAAAGTACCCTGTCGTGCTTTAGGAACACTGAGAACCTGAGCAAATGATGGCATTTGCCTTTTAGAAGAAAAAAGGAAAGAAATCTTTTAATTAGAGGCACTGTGTTTTCTCAGAAGCAGCAGGAGACAGGTTTCGCTAGAACTATGCGAGAGACTTTTTAAAATGGAATGGAATGGAATAGAATAGAATAGGAATAAGGAATAATGATAGAATGGAATGGAATGGAATAGAAATAGAATAGAATAGAAACAATGGAATGGAACGGAATGGAACGGAATAGAATAGAATAGAATAGGAATAAGGAATAATGATAGAATGGAACGGAATGGAATGGAATGGAATAGAAATAGAATAGAATAGAAAGAATGGAATGGAATGGAATGGAATAGAAATAGAATAGAAAGAATGGAATCGAATGGAATGGAATAGAAATAGAAATAGAATAGAAACAATGGAATGGAATGGAGTGGAATAGAAATAGAATAGAATAGAAAGAATGGAATGGAATGGAATAGAAATAGAATAGAAAGAATGGAATGGAATGGAATGGAATAGAAATAGAATAGAAAGAATGGAATGGAATGGAATAGAAATAGAAATAGAATAGAAACAATGGAATGGAATGGAATAGAAATAGAATAGAAATAGAATAGAATAGAATAGAATAGAATAGAAAGAATGGAATGGAATGGAATGGAATGGAATGGAATGGAATAGAATAGAAACAATGGAATGGAATGGAATGGAATGGAATGGAATGGAATAGCATAGAATAGAATAGAACAGAATAGAATAGGAATAAGGAATAATGATAGAATGGAATGGAATAGAAATAGAATAGAATAGAAAGAATGGAATGGAATGGAATAGAAATAGAATTCTTTATTGGCCAAGTGTGATTAGACACACAACAAATTTGTCTTCAGTGCATAAACTCTTAGTGTACATAAAGAAAAATAAAATGGAATACATTCATCAAGAATCATAAGATGCAGCCCTTAGTGATAGCCATAGGTTGCTAATAAGCAATCAAATCATACGAGGAAACAAATAAAACAATATAAATCGTAAAGAACATGGTTATAGCCATAAGTGGGAAAAGATCGGTAGTAGGAAAGATGAGAAGAATAAGAGTAATACAGTCTTAGTCAATAATTTGACAGTGTTGTGGGAATTAGTTATTTAGCAGAATGATGGCATGTGGTGGGACTGCCATTATGTCGAGTTGTTGTGGTGTGCAGTGCCCTATAGCATCGTTTCAAGGGTAGAAGTTGAAACAATTTATGTCCAGGATGTGAGGGGTCTGTAGATATTTTCACAGCCCTGTTTTTGACTCGTGCAGTGTGCAGGTCCTCCATGGAAGGCAGGTTAGCAATTATTTCTTCTGCAGTTCTGATTCTCCTCTGAAGTCTTTGCCTTGTCTTGTTGGGTTGCAGAGCCAAACCAGACAGTGATGGAGGTGCAGATGACGGACTCCATGGTTCCTCTGTAGAACTGAATCAGCAGCTCCTGGGGGCACTTTGAGCTTCCTGAGTTGGCGCAGAAAGAACATTCTTTCTTGTGCTTTTTTGAGGACGTTTTTGATGTCAAGTGTCCATTTTAAGTCTTGACATATATTAGAATCCAGAACCTTGAAAGTCTCTTCTGTTGATACTGTGTTGTCTAGTATTGTAAGAGGAGGTAGTGTAGGAGGGCTTCTCCTAAAATCTACCACCCTTTCTACCATTTTGAGTGTATTTAGTTCGAGATTGTTCTAGTTGCACCACAAGTCTAATTGTTCAACCTTTTTTTTTTTTTAAATCAGACCTACTGAAAGCTCTGCACAACTTCTAGTTTAACCCAGGGGTCCCCAACCTTTGCAACTTTAAGTCTGAAGGACGTCAGCTCCCAGACTTCTCCAGCCAGCAAAGCTGGCTGGAGAATTCTGGGAGCTGACGTCCTTCAGACTTAAAGTTGCAAAGGTTGGGGACCCCTGGTTTAACCCATGGCCCATTTAGCAAAGTAAGCATCAGAGAGAGAAGGGACAGAACCAGACCCAAAATAAGACAAATGGGATGGAAGACGCAACCGTAACACGCTCAGTGAAAAAGATGCCAGTCGTCGCATTTTTGAACCAACTTGGAAAAAAACCTATTTTACTGGAAAAGTCTGGGAGAATGAACGGAGTTGGGTTTCAATTTCTGTGTATAATGTTGACGCATTCCATGGAATGTGCATCCTTAGGAATGCTTTCCAGGGAATCTTTTGCACAACAAAACTGTTTATTCAAAGTTATTGTTTGTGCCATTATTGTTCCTGTAAGAACATCATTATGGTAAAGATGCCATTCCGGGAACCCAGCAGCTGCTAGAAGAAATAAGGCATAAAATACAGAAGAGAGGTTCTTCTGTGATTACATTTTTTTTCTAAATGAAAGCATTTTCTCGTAATGTAATCTTTTTCCTCTACAACCGCAACCCGCACATTTAAAGTCTGATTCCTTGAAGGCTTGAATTAGATGGGAAATGGGGTAGGTGGGGGAGAGCCTTAATAAAAATCCATGAAAATCAGCAGATTTCATCCGCTGATGAAATCTGATTTTTGCTATAGCAGCAAAAACAAACAAAAAACAGATAAAGGTTTGGTTTGGTTTGGTTTAGTTTAGTGTCATTGCACCTCGTACAATGAAATTACCATATTTTTCGGAGTATAAGACGCACCTTTTTCCTTCAAAAGAGAGGATGAAAATCTGGGTGCGTCTTATACACTGAATACAGCATTTTTTGCCTCCTGAAGCCCCGCCCCTTCGCCAAAATGGCTGTGCATAGCCTTTAGGAGGCTTCCAGATGCTCCAAAGGGCTGGGAAGGGCAAAAAAGAGGGAAGAATGGGGCAGTTTGTGCTTGTTTTTGCTCACCGCGCCCCCAGCACCCAGGAGCACTCTACAAGCCTCCTAAAGGCTATGCATGTCAGGGCCATTTTTGCAAAAAAACAGGTTGTTTTGGGGAGGTCTGCAGAGTGCAGAACCTTTTTTTAATTGGCTCTTCAAAATCTTGATGCATCTTATATTCTGGTGCATCTTATACTCTGAAAAATATGGTAAATGCCTTCATAAGTGTACATTGTAATTATAAAAATAAAACAGATAGCTAGATAGCTAGATAGATAGACAGACAGACAGACAGACAGACAGACAGACGTCATATCCCTCCCCCTCTGTTGAAAGAGGGCTGTTCAATGTTGACATAGATGGCCTCTTTAAGCGCTCTTGAGAAGAAGAAAAAAGCACATTTGGGACAACCATGACCTGGATGACTGAGGATCTCCATAGGCTTTGTTACCTTACAAAAATGCCACTAGGGCTTGGGACAGAGACCAGTGGTGAAATTAATTTCCCCCCCCTACCGGTTGTGTAAGCTTGGATCCAGGGAATGGCACCTTCCTTGACCTGGCCAAGGTGGGCGGCGAGCAGACGGAGGCTCGGTGGCAAGGCTGAAGCCGGGGAATGGCGCATTCCAGGGCTGGGTTCCTGCCAGTTCTAGCTTCTCCTATAGAAGAGATTCTACAAATCTCCAGGGCCGTTTAGAACCGGTTCCAGCTCCCTCTCCCCGCCATCCGCCCATCATCAAGATGAAGAGCGAGAGGAGGAACTCTGGGAGTTGAAGTCCACAAGTCTTAAAACTGTCAAGTTTGAACACCCCTGGGGTTTTTTTCCCCCTAAAGGGTTAGGGGTGCAAGGGTCTTGTAACTTGACAGATTTAAGACTTGCGTGATTCAAATGCCAGAGTTTCTGAGCCAACATTTTGCTTGCTAAGCAAGAGCATTGTTAAGTGACTTTCAACCACATTTTACAAGTTGGTCACGCCCACCCAGTCACATGACTGCCAAGCCACTCCCGCTTGGTCACATGGCTGGCAAGCCACTCCCACAAAACAGGCCACACCTACAGAAGAGGTTCTAAAAAAAATGGAAACCCACCACTGGCGCATTCCCCAACCTGGTTGAGGTGGGCGATGACTCTGGGGCCTTGGGCAATGGCGCACAGTGAGCAAGTGGCCAGAAGGGGTGAGGGTTGACCAGGCAACTGGGCGGGCATGGGCAGGGCCAACCAGGGGTGAACCGATTCAAATTGTCCCTACCAGTTTGCCCGAACCAGTCTGAACCGGTTGAATTTCACCCCTGGCAGAGACCGCCCAATTAATTAAACAAATACCTTCCTCCCTACATTTGCCTCTTTAAGAAGGTGAAAGGAAGCATTTTCAATTTGCCATATCTTGTCATCCACTTCAACCATTATTTTTTTAAATGAAAGTTAAATTTTAAAAAATCAGCTCGTCCTCAAAATGCATGGATTATTTCAGGCATCTCTTTCCATAACGTTGGTTGTTGCCTGAATAAACATTGCTGGTACTGATATTTTCCATAACCCCCAGCCTTGGCACAAATAAGCTATCTAAGCAGTAGATTTTTCTCAGCTTAAGGGGTCTGGTTTCCAGGTTGGCAAAAGAAGACCCAAAGTTGTATCCCTTTATTGATTCAAACGA
Source organism: Rhabdophis nuchalis (assembly GCA_039707465.1). NCBI lineage: Eukaryota > Metazoa > Chordata > Lepidosauria > Squamata > Natricidae > Rhabdophis > Rhabdophis nuchalis. The sequence goes on along the minus strand of CM077656.1, from coordinate 22,960,449 downwards.
TAACGCCGAATGCAAAACGAAGGAGGTTAAATTGGAAGATTTTGAGCATGGGTTTTAAAACTGCAGGAAGGAAAACCGTGCTAGGCTAGGCTACGATATCGTTACTCCGAAAAGCGAGCGCGTAAATGATCTTGGAAGCTCTAGTCATGGAACTTAAGAAGGACAGTGAAAAAAAAAATAGGAGGAAGATTAAATATAAAGAAGATCAAATTACTAGCAACAGGTTCAGCAAACCGGTTCAGCAAACTGACAATGAAGATGTCCTAGTGGTGACAGTTGCTGCTTTTTAAGATTCATTATTCACAGTAAAGGAAGAAACAGTCAAGAAATACAGTATGTTGCACACAAGTGCTTGGTAAGTCAACCATGAAGGCCTGGGTAAAGATATTCAGATATTGTAGTGTAAGGGGACATGGTTGCTCAGTGGCTAAGACGCTGAGCTTGTCGATCAGAAAGGTCGGCAGTTCAGCGGTTCAAATCCTGAGCGCCACATAACAGAGTGAGCCCCCGTGACTTGTCCCAGCTTCTGCCAACCTGGCAGTTCGAAAGCACGCAAAAATGCAAGTAGAAAAAACAGGAACCAACTTTGGTGGGAAGGGAACAGCCTTCCGTGCGCCTTCGGTGTTTAGTCATGCCGGCCCCATGACCACGGAGACGTCTTCGGACAGCGCTGGCTCTTCAGCTTGGAAACGGAGATGAGCACCGCCCCCTAAAGTCAGGAACGACTAGCACATATGTGCGAGGGGAACCTTTACCTTTAGTGTAAAGTTAAAGGTTTCCCCTTTCTGGTCGTGTCTGAATTTAAGGCTGGTGCTCATCTCTGTTTCTTAGCCGAGAGAGACAAGGTTGTCTGTAGATACTTCCATGGTCGCATGACCAGCATGTCTATATGCTGAGGCCCGTGGAACACTGCTGTCTTCCCATCAAAGTTTATCTACTTGCATTTGCATACTTTCAAACTGCTAGGGTAGCAGGAGCTGGGGCAAGTAACTGGTGAAGATAGTAACCCCAAATGTTTTTGAACTTCTAGGTGGTTATCTGACAACAGAGCAGGCTTTGGAGCTGCATGTGGCTCTTTCATCCCTCTGCTGTGGCTCCCTGTCACCAGTTGGCTCCACAATTGATAGGGACTCTGGTTAGGACAGGTAGAAGAAAAAGGACGCCTTGCTAGGAGGAGACTCTGTTGTGGGGGAACTGGACTTCCTGTCAGCTACAGAATTGAACGGGGGGAGGGGGGGGCTTCCGGTTAGGACTTTTGTGGCTCTTTGAGTGTTTAAGGTTGCTGACCCCTGCAATAGAGGAAAAAACTGAGAGGCTGTTAGGCCTCAGATGGCAAGATTTTCAATTCTGTTTTTCTCTTCATAGCAGTGTTGCTCAACCTTGGCAATTTGAAGATGAGGGTAGTTTCAACTCCCAGATTTTCCCAGTCAGAGAAAGAATGTTATGTGGCCTTCATTCTATTCCATTCTATTCCATATTTTCTGTTCTGTTCTGTTCTATTAAATTCCATTCCATATTTTCTATTCTATTCTATTCTATTCTACTCTATATTTTCCTTTTCTATTCTAGTCTATTCTAGTCTAGTCTATTCCATTCCATTCCGTTTTACTGTCTTCTGAAGGTCTTCCCATGGTCCAGTTTAGAACACGGAAAAATATCAGGGAGGCTGTGAGGAAAGGGTGGCAGAGCTATTCTTTTGGCCACACAGATCGGTGAAAAGGGCTTGGTACAGATCAGCCCCCCAGAGGAGGAAGGATTGAGAACAAATCTCTGTTGCATTTTGATCCCTGGGCTGAGTAAGAGGAGAGCCCTCTTGCCAAAAAAGAAGATTAATTATGGGGGTCACAGTATGGATGCCCTGCAAAGGACAATTCCCCCCGCCTCCCACCCCATGACTCCACAGGGCAGATAATGCCATGATTTAACAGCTATTACTCCTTCTATCTTGGTGCTCATTCTGTTCTGTTGGCAAACTCTGCAGAATCCTTGTCTTTGTCCTGAGAGAGAGAGAGAGAGAGAGAGAGAGAGAGAGAGAGAGAGAGAGAGAGAGAGAGAGAGAGAGAGAGAGAGAGAGAGTGAGAGTGAGAGAGAGAGATGAACAGAGTTGGAAGGGGCCTTGCAGGTCATCTAGTCCAACCCCCTGCCCAAGCAGGAGACTCTACATCTGTCTCTATCTAGGATCGAACTCACAACCTCCTGATTGGAAGGAGAGAGCTCCACCCCTAGGCCACAGACAGATTGAATATTAAATGGAACAGTGTTCCATGCGCCTTCGGTGTTTAGTCCTGCCGGCCACATGACCACAGAGGCGTCTTTGGACAGCGCTGGCTCTTCGGCTTTGAAACAGAGATGAGCACCGCCCCCCAGAGTCAGGAACGACTAGCACAAATGTGCGAGGGGAATCTTCATCTTAACCTTATTTGTCAAGGGAGATTCTAGATGGAATTCCAGTTGTCCTGAAAATATCCCCTTCAGCATCTGGCAGAGCTGAAACTAAGAGAATAGGAATCTGTGGCCATTCTGATGCGTTTTCTTCTCTTCACGTTCGATTGTTGCTCATTTATGCTACAAGTTGGGTTTTTCAAGAGGACGAGGGTTTGCGGCTGGATCCACTGGGGAAGGTTCAGATGCAAGTCTAAGATTCAAATCCTCCAGATCCCTCAAGGTTTCTCTGGGTGAAGCCCCAGGAGGTAGGCACGTCTCTAGACTGGAAAGGTTTAGCAAGAGGCTGGGAGGATGATATAACACATTTCATTTTTCCATTGTATACACACATCCTTCGTTTTGTTTTTAATCGGGGGAGTCTCTGGTTATATCATTTTGGCGTACTCAAACAGTCCGGTGAAGAGCATCCTGGGAAAGACAACACACGCAAGGTTGAGCTATCAACCCCAGCTTTTTAAAGCCAAAGAATGGTTCTTTGGCTGGTCTGCACATTGCACTAAACCAGGGGTCTGCAAAGTCGGCTCTTTTAAGACTGGTGGACTTCAACTCCCAGAGTTCCCCAGCCAGCATAGCTGGCTGGGGAATTCTGGGAGTTGAAGTCCACCAGTCTTAAAAGAGCCGACTTTGCAGACCCCTGCACTAAACCACTGTTAGCTTTAATGTTGTTGTTAGTTGCCCGACCCATTGCAACCCCATGGACAACGTTCCTCCAGGCCTTCCTGCCCTCTACCATCCTCTGGAGTCCATTCAAGCTCACGTCTACTGCTTCGGTGATTCCATCCAGCCACCTCCTTCTCTGCCGTCCCTTTCTTCTTTTGCCCTCCATCGTTCCCTGCATGAGGATCTTCTCCAGGGAGTCCTTCTTCCATCTCATGAGGTGGCCCAAGTCTTTGAGTTTCCTCTTCAGGATCTGACCTTCTAAAGAGCAGTCAGGGTAGATCTCCTCTAGGACTGATCGGTTGGATCGCCTTGCAAGTCCAAGAGACTCGCAGAAGTCTTCTCCAGCACCAGAGTTCAAAGGCCTCCATTCTTTGGTGCTCAGCCTTCCTTGTGGTCCAACTTTCACAGCCATCCATTGCAACTGGGAAAATCATTAACCTTGACTAGACGCCCTTTTGTTGGCAGGGTGAGGTCTCTGCTTTTTAGGGTGCTGTCTAGATTTGCCATCGCTTTCCTCCCCAGGAGCAAGCGCCTTTTGATTTCTTGGCTTTAATAAAGTACCTTTATTCAAAACCTTGACCCAGAACAAAACAAGACACATGATGTTTTCCTGCAATTCGTGGTCCAGATTCCTATTTATCATGATGCCTCCAGCTCAGATGGCGAAGCGCATGGAGGAACTGGCCAGAGACAGGATTGTCTCTCCTCTCGTGGCAACCGCAATGCATCTCCATCGGGTGAGGACATCTGCCCTTTTGGGTTGTGTCTCGGAGGCTGCAGCCAAGTACGGTTTAATCGGGTCCCCTCTGTTCCACCAGCTGCCTTGCTGGCCTGAGAAGCAAAGGGAATTCTCTTGGCTTACTGGGCAGATAAAGGAAGGCCGATTGAGGCCTGTCCAGATCTGAAATTCATCAGAATCAGTAAACAAAGAATAAAAGAAGGAAGATGATCCCCTAACTATACACTCCATTTCTCTCAGACCGAGGTGTTTAATTACCGTATTTTTCAGAGTATAAGATGCACCTTTTTCCTTCAAAAAAGAAGGTGAAAATCTAGGTGCGTCTTATACACTGAATACAGCATTTTTCTGCCTCCTGAAAACCCGCCCCCTTCACCAAAATGGCCGTGCATAGCTCCTGGGAGCCGGGGAGGGCAGAAATGAGCAAAAAAATGGGACATTTCTTTGCTTCATTTTGCCCCCCTCCCCCTCAGCCCCCAGGAGCACTCTATAAGCCTCCTAAAGGCTATGCATGCCTCCTTTTTTTTTTGACAAAAATGGGGCCGCTTTTGCAAAAACGGGCTGTTTTTTGCTCGTTTGGGGGGGGGAAACCATCCCCCCAGGAGCACTCTGCAAGCCTTCTAAAGGCTATGCATGCCATCTTTTTGAAAAAATGGGCCCGTTTTTTTAAAAAACAGGCCATTTTTGGGAGGTCTGCAGAGTGTAAAACCTTTTTGTTTTAAATTTGCCTCTTCCAAATCTTGGTGCATCTTTTACTCCCACAAATATGATAATAGTTAAATCTCTTCCACTAAAAGAGTCAGTATTATCGATTTGATAAATAAACAGAACAAAGATGATTGGGGAATAAAGATGATTAGGGGACTGGAGGCTAAAACATATGAAGAACGGTTGCAGGAACTGGGTATGTCTCGTTTAATGGAAAGAAGGACCAGGGGAGACCTGATAGCAGTCTTCCGATATCTCAGAGGGTGCCACAAAGAAGAGGGAGTCAAGCTATTCTCCAAGGCACCTGAGGGCAGAACAAGAAGCAATGGGTGGAAACTAATCAAGGAGAGAAGCAACCTAGAACGGAGGAGAAATTTCCTGACAGAACGATCAACCAGTGGAACAACTTGCCTCCAGAAGTTGTGAATGTTCCAACACTAGAAGTTTTTAAAGAAGAAACTGGACAATCTCTAAAATTGGTATAGGGTCTTCGGCTTGAGCAGGGGGTTGGACTAGAAGACCTCCAAGATCCCTTCCAACTCTGTCATTCTGATTCTAACACTTGGGGACAGATTTATTTCCCACTGAATTGTGAATTAAAGGATAAAGGTTGAACCTCAGCATAATAACTTGAATTCTGAGCACTGGTTCATCGCTTATGTGCGCTCCGCATCTTATTTGTGTGAAACAACGCTGAACCCCACGTCACATCTTTTAAAATAAACCTTCACATGTCTGCCGGAAAATGTCATCTCTCCAAACCTCAAGTCTTGGAGGTCCAGCCTAATCCTCAGTGACTCCACTGTCAGTTTAACAGTTGAGCTGTCAACTCAGGGGCAACACCAGCTGATATAAAACCCGGCACTATGAGACAGTATTAAGTTTGAGATTCGGCTATTGTTCCAACTGAGGGAGCATCTCCCGTCATGAAAACGGCCCATCCCCTCTGAAGGAAATCCTGAAGAACCTGTAGAGGCATCATTAGCTAGTAAAACAGCTGCGGCCGACACAGTTCTACAGAGGAATGATTGAGTCTGTCATCTGCACCTCTATAACTGTCTGGTTTGGTTCTGCAACCCATCAAGACAAGGCAAAGACTTCACAGGAGAGTCAGAACTGCAGAAGAGACAATGGCTACCAACCTGCCTTCCATTGAGGACCTGCACACTGAAGGAGTCAAAAGGAAGGCTGGGAAAATATCTACAGACCCTTCGCATCGTGGACATAAACTGTTCCAACTTCTGCCCTCAAAATGAGGCTATAGGGCAGTGATGGCTAACCTTTTGGCTCGCGTGCCAAAAGCGGGGGGAGCGCAGGGGGGTGTCGTGCGTGGGCGTGCCACTCTCATAATGCTATATGCGCGACCCTCTGCTTTTGGCACGCTTTTTTTGCCCTCCCCAAGCTCCAGAGGCTTCAGGAGCTTCCCTGAAGCCTCCAGAGGGCGAAAAACAGCCTCAAAAGAAAGCCTAAATCAGCTGGCCAGGGCACACATGCACACTGGAGCTGACAGGGCAATGCCTCGTGTGCCCTAAGAAATGGTTCCGCGTGCCACCTGTGGCACCCGTGCCATAGGTTCGCCATCACTGCTATAGGGCACTGCACACCAAGATAACTAGACACAAGGACAATTTCCCCCCCGAACGCCATCACTCTGCTAAACAAATAATTCCCTCAACACTGTCAAACCGTTCACGAAGGCTGCCGTACTATTACTATTAGTCTTCTCATTGCTCCTATTGCCTATCTCCTCCCACTTATGACTGCAGGACTTTGTGGCTTGTATCCTTACTATTGATATTGATTGTTTCCTGATTGCTTATTTGTACCTTGTGACTGTCATTAAGTGTTGTACCTTACGATTCTTGACGAATGAATCTTGTCTTTTGATGTACACTGAGAGCCTCTGCACCAAAGACAAATTCCTTGTGTGTCCAATCACACTCGGCCAATAAAGAATTCTATTCTGTTCTATTCTGTTCTGTTCTGTTCTGTTCTGTTCTGTGCTGTGCTGTGCTGTGCTGTGCCATGCTGTGCCGTGCCGTGCCATGCCATGCCATCCCATCTCACCCCACCCTACCCCATAATTTCTCTTCTGTATATATTTCTCCAATATATCTCCTTTAGAAAACAATATTTGCAGATCAGGGCTCCTTAATGCTCTCTGAGTTGGTGGTTTTCTGCAAGGGTATTCTCTCTGTTTTGAAATGGGGAAGAGGATATGATTCTGTCAGACATTCTTCATAAGAGCCATGGTGATGCCGTGGTCAGAGTGCAGTACTGCAGGCTACTTCTGCTGATCACCGGCTGCCAGCAGTTTGGCAGATCGAATCTCACCAGGCTCAAGGTTGACTCAGCCTTACCATCCTTCCGAGGTGGGTAAAATGAGGAGCCAGATTGTTGGGGGGAGGCAAGAGGCTGACTCTGTAAACCGCTTAGAGAGGGCTGTAAAAGCACTGTGAAGCGGTATATAAATCTAAGTGCTATTGCAATTCCTTCTTCCCTCCCTCCTTCCCTTTCTCATTCTCCTTCCTCGTGGCTCAGTGGTTAGAATGCTGTATTGCAGGATGACTCTGCTCACTGCCTTCAGTTCGATCCTGACCGGCTCAAGGTTGACTCAGCCTTCCATCCTTCCGAGGTGGGTAAAATGAGGTCCCATATTGTTGGGGGAGGCAAAAGGCTGAGGTCCCATATTGTTGGGAGAGGCAAAAGGTTTACAAACGGCTTAGAGAGGGCTGTAAAAGCCCTGTGAAGCACTGTGAAGCGGCGTATAAGTCTAAGTGCTCTTGCTATATGGCTACAGCAGGACAATTACGTGCGCAAGACACTGTGAAATGTACAAACAGCAGCAAAGAAACTGTCAATGACAAGACAACCGAACTCCCGCTGTTGAGTTTTCTCTTACCTCCACTTCCTTTTCTAACTCCAAACCAGCTTCCACCAAGTTGCGTTCAAACTCCTCCCTCTGCTCCTCTTTGGCCACCTCCAAAGCGTCCTGTGGAGCGACATCAATGACCTGGGCTTCAGGAGTAGATCCTTCCTCTTGTTTCTGCTGGCTTTTGGCGGTCTCCCCATTAGAAATGATCGCCAATGAGCCCGGCCTATGCAAGGGGCCTTGAGTCTCACCCCCGTGGTCCGAAGAATGCTTGCGGTAGTGGTAGGCTAGGACATAGTCCACTTTCCTCTTGCTGTCTCGGAAATGCATCCCTCCGGGCGACGGCGTTGGGCTTTCTGTCTGAGCCGCAGACTGAGACCCATCCAGATAGTTGTTAATCACCTGCAAGAAAAGCAGAAAGGATTCAGCAAAAGATGCGACGGGGCAGAAGAAATTCTCGCGGCTTCCTGCCCGTAAAACCAGAGAAAAAGAGAAAGCGTGCAGGCTGAATGGGCAGAGAATTCTGTATTAACTGTTGCAACGGAGCAGATGGGGATCAGCTTAAGCCACGCAGGAGGCTTTGATTTCACAAGCTTTGGGCACCAAGGCATTTGACAGAGTAAATAATTTTGGACGAGCAATAGATCTAATCCCAGACCGGGGGTGCCAAAAAGTCCAGTCCCACCCTCTGAAAAAAGGAGAAAAAAGGAATAAAAGAACACCGAAGCTCGAGGAAGCTCACATTGGTTATACGTTCTCCTCTCCGAAGGTATCTCCCTTTGGTTTTCCTCGTAGCAACATAAATAAAAGTATTAACTACACCCTCGCTCCCTTCCCCCTTAAGCTCCTATACATCCTTCGCTATTCAAGGGCTTAACCAGTTTCTCTCCAAACGTATCTGCACACACACCACTGAGACTCAATAACGCTCCGGGTTCTGGTAGTCTTGGAAACCACCAAATCTGCAGGTTCTTTTATTTAAAAAAAAAAGTTGTAAAGTATTCTTTATCTACAAGGAACGTAGAATCTAGGACTCGGCTGATTAGCAGGCTCCCACCTTGTTCTTTTAAATATATGTATTTATTTAAATTCATTTATTTAAAGAAAGAATGACACTCCTGATCCTTTTTTGTTTTGTTTTACTGTTTCTGATTTTCACTAACCAGGTAAAAGGGAAAGGTACTCCTCGTGCATGCATGCTAGTCATTCCCGACTCTAGGGGGCAGTGCTCATCTCCATTTCAAAGCCAAAGAGCCAGCGCTGTCCGAAGATGTCTCCGTGGTCATGTGGCCAGCATGAATCAACACCTGAAGGTGCATGGAACACTGTTCCCTTCCCACCAAAGGTGGTACCTATTTTTCTATATGCATTTTTATGTGCTTTTGAACTGCTAGGTTGGCAGAAGCTGGGACAAGTCACTGGAGCTCACTCCATTAGGGATTTGAACCGCCGAACTGCTGACCTTTCTGATCGACAAATGCCGTAGTAATGCTGGACGGTCCCTGAACGAGCTGTTGTAAGTCGGGGACTACCTCTATAGGAGGCTGGGGGATTTGGGGCCATTGTAACTCCGCTCATTAAAGGAACAGGTAACCGTTGAGGACGATCTGTAGGGGGTTAACTTCAGGGAGCAAAGTTATGGTATGTTTCTCTGTCTGAGTCCTACGGCAACAATGCTTCGGCTTCTGCGGACTCTTCACAAGAACAAGGGAATACGGGGTGGCAGGGCTATTGTCTTGGGAGGCATCAATTTGAAAACAAGTCCTCCTTAGAAAGCCCAGCTTAGCAACAGCATGCAAATAAGCAGGTAGTTTGAGGTGGCCTTGCCTTCATTTTTGTGAATAAATAAAAATAAATAAATAGCAAATGCGCCTTGTGAAATACAGAATTCCTTATGCATGAGACGTAGGCCAAGATCCCACTGCCTCTTCTTTTAAATGCCTCCAAAGCTTCTGGCTTAATAGACTCGTGCTCAATTAAAAGACAATCTGCTCTCTCTCTGTCTCTCTCTCACACTCTCTCTATCTATATATATATCATATCTATACCTCTATCATCTATCATCTCCATCTATCCTTCTATCCATCCATCCACCTACTTATCTACCTACCTACCTACCTACCTACCTACCTACCTACCTACCTACCTACCAACCATCTATATCTCTATATCTATATACCTACCTATCTCTATATCTATATACCTACCTATCATCTATATCTCTATATCTATTTCACTATCTGTCTATTATCCATCCACCCATCCACCCATCCACCCATCCACCCAACCACCCATCCACCCATCCACTTACCTACCTACCTACCTACCTACCTACCTACCTACCTACCTACCTACCTATCGTATTTCTCTCTCTCTATCCTTCTACCTATCTACCTATCATCTATATCTCTATATCTATCTATTTCACTGTCTATTATCTATCCATCTATCCATCCATCCATCCATCCATCCATCCATCTACTTACCTACCTACCTACCTACCTACCTATCTACCATCCATATCTCTATATCTATCTATTTCATTATCTGTCTATTATCCATCCATCCATCCACCTACTTCCCTACCTCCCTACCTCCCTACCTATCCTCTATATCTCTATATCTATCTATTTCACTATCTGTCTATTATCTTTCTATCTATCTATCTATCTATCTATCTATCTATCTATCTATCTATCTATCTATCTATCTATCTATCTATCTATCTATCTATCTATCTATCATCTATCTATCTATCTATCTATCTAACTATCTAACTATCTAACTATCTAACTAACTGCAGTGATTTGCACAGAATTGTGGCGAGCTAGGAATTGAAAGTTTCACACCACATAGAATGAATTCTCCTTCCTCATGATTGGGGAAAAGGAAGGACATTTGGGTTGATTTGTCGATTTTCCTTCAGAAACGGTGGGTACCCCATCAATGGAGGCTTTCAAGAAGAGACTGGACAACCATTTGTCTAAAACAGTATAGGTTCTCCCGCTGATGCAGGGGGTTGGACTAGAAGACCTTGAAGGTCCCTTCCAACTCTTATCATTCTATGAGACTCTAGCGTTTCAATGGTCTATTAAGGGCACAACTGTGGCTCACACCATTAGAGGTGGCTTCGCATTTGATTCTGCGCCAGTCCAATCTTCCGCGGTATTTTTTACACCTCCTCAGGGTGTCCTTTACACGGTGTTGTACTTACAGGCAGTCCACGCAGATTCTCTGGCTCCATCGCTGCCAGAGTGGGAAGGCTTAGTCTGAAATTTCCAATCTACCTTTCCAAGTGGGGAGAGGCAGAGGACACCCCAGCCACTGGCGTCACCATTTCCTACTCGCGGATCTAGGAAGAAACCTTGGGAAATCCATCAGCCCGAGTCTAGAGAAGACCGTCGCTCCGCTGTTGATGCTCTCCCTCTCTATGTGGAATGTTGAAAGCGAGAAAGCTGCACGCAGAGCCCCAAGGAACACAAACACAACCAGCGGCGGCTGCAAAGAAGTTAGTGAAGCTGTTGTGCTGTTCGCGATCTTGGGCTCCCCAGTGGATTCATTCCAGGAGCCTGCCATCAGAGAGGTCGCCATAGTAACTCCAGGGAGAAAGAAGCAGGTGCAACCACCAAGAGAGAGAAAGTTTCACAGCCCGCAGAGATGCCTGCGTTGAGCCTGCAGAAAAGGGCCAGGGCCTAATAGCAATAGAGCACATGTGGCTCCAGAGCTGCAGGTTGCCGACCCCTGATTTAGTGTAATAGTTATGAATGAGAGCACTCCAGTTTTTTTAAAAAAAATAAAGCAGTTACACATATCCTATTATGAATAAGACATTACTTAACCATAGTTAGTCCTGTTTTGTTGGACTAGGGCCTGGACTAGGGCCTGGACTAGCACTGCTGATGTTGCCTAGTTTGGGTAATAAAACATCTGCAAGGAAACAACCAAGCTCAGAGAGCACGAGGTCATTTTTACTGCGCCAAAATATTGTTCCTACTTCTCTTTTCGTCCCTATAGAAGTTTAGAATAGAATAGAATAGAATAGAATAGAAAATATGGAGTGGAATGGAGTGGAATGGAGTGGAATAGAATAGAATAGAATAGAAAATATGGAATGGAATGGAATGGAATAGAATAGAATAGAATAGAAAATATGGAATGGAATGGAATGGAATATAATATAATATAATAGAAAATATGGAATGGAATGGAATGGAATGGAATAGAATAGAATAGAAAATATGGAATGGAATGGAATGGAATGGAATGGAATAGAATAGAATAGAATAGAATAGAATAGAATAGAATAGAATGGCATAGCATGGCATGGCATGGCATGGCATAGAATGGAATAGAATAGAAAATATGGAATGGAATGGAATAGAAAATATGGAATGGAATGGAATGGAATAGAATGGAATGGAATAGAATAGAATAGAATAGAAAATATGGAATGGAATGGAATGGAATAGAATATAATATAATAGAAAATATGGAATGGAATGGAATAGAATAGAATAGAAAATATGGAATGGAATGGAATGGAATGGAATGGAATGGAATAGAATAGAATAGAATAGAATAGAATAGAATGGCATGGCATGGCATGGCATGGCATAGAATGGAATAGAATGGAATAGAATAGAAAATATGGAATGGAATGGAATAGAATGGAATAGAATAGAAACTCAAAAAATTAGAATATCGTGCAAAAATTCATTTATTTCAGTAATGCAACTTAAAATTACCTAGGAAGAGACTCTATGATGATCGGCTCCAGGAACTGAAGCTTCCATTTAGGACATTTGTGGCTCTTTGAGTGTTTAAGGTTGCCAAACTCTGCACTAGGCAGATTTCAGAGAAGTTTAAATCTCTCGGTGGTCATCGTATATTTTACTTACAGACGTTTTGCAGGCTTTCCGGTGTTTCGTTGGCCCTGAAATCCCATTGAGTTGGTCAACGTGCATGAAGAAGGGATGGCCTTGAGGGACAGTGAGGTATTTCTTGCTTTCTTTTGACACTGAGGTCCTGGTGGCTTTTTTACGGAGAGCAGACGAGGAAGTTAAAGGAAAACCTGAGAAATCAAAGCAAAGAAGAGTCAGGACCTCAAAATATGACTTTTTAATTATTATGATATATTTTTTATTTTAACCAACGGAAGTGCTTAGTGAACATCGCATTGGCTGGGTTATGTTGTGGCCCGCCAGTGGAGCTGCCAGTGGAGATTCAGACGGTGGGGAAGTTGGGGAGGAACCTGGGCCAGTCCTGGAGTCTGGGGAAGGCTCTGAGGAGGGCTCTGTGTCGGAGGCAGAGAGGGGGCCAGGGCCGTCTGACAGTTATCAGCTGCCTTCAGAGTCAGACGTCAGTGAAGCAGAGGAACAGCTGGAGCCTGTTCCCAATGTGCGCATGCACAGAGTTGCCAGACAAAGGGAACAGCTAAGGAACAAGAGTCAACTTGGGAGTAAGACCACAGGGGGACGATGAATGGCCCCTCCCAGAGGAAATAAAAGAGGAGCGACAGGGGAGTGGAGTTTGCAGGAGACTATTAGTTCGCTTCATTGGTTCGTGACTCTCCAAGACTCCTTGCCAAGTTTTGCAGATATCATCCTGGCAGCTCTCCAAGCCAGATAAGGTCTGTGACTGTAAATCCTTCCTCGAAAGACTTTGCTGGATGCGAATGAGCAGAATTCACAGTCAATTAATAAAAGGGTTTTTTGTTGGGGCCAGGAATTTGCTTCATGCTCTTGGGAAGCCTCGGTCAGAACAGATTATGTTACTTATACAATCCAATATTAGTAGCAATAATACACATAATATTGTTAATAACAACAACAATAATAACAATTACCTTAACTGTTCCTAGGTCCTTGGTTAGGACTCGAGCTGTTGAACTACCAACCAGCCCCAAAGGCTGTGAATCTCACCAAAGATTAACCACAGAATAATAATAATAATAATAATAATAATAATAATAATAATAATAATAATAATAATAATAATAATAATAATAATAATAATAATAATAATAATAATATCAACAATAGTAATCATAAATTGTTAATTTGTATAGAATTATAATCTTATACATTATCATTTGCACCCAGTAATCTTTTACATCCTTCTATTTCTACTTCTAATTTCTAGCCACTGATAAAAATGCATCAGTCTATCCATCTCTGCAAGGTCTAGTATCTTTTTAAACTATTTTCTCTTCGGTGGGGGTGTACCCCTGGGCACTGTTCAAAACCCTGGACTAAATTCTTGTGTATCGGTGGCAAGAATAAACGCTTCTGTGCTTTGAACTCTGCAAATGCTCCTGGTCTTCTGCATCTGATGGGAAATTCCCTGGCAGTCCCCAATGGACGAGCAAAGCAAATCCATCAGAGTTCGTAAAGCAAATCAGAGTTTTGGGCCTTCCTTTGTCTTTCCTTGCTTATTCCTATCCCCCCAAAAAAGGCTTTAGAGGGGCTCCTGGTTGTAGATGCTTGAGAATTTCCATATATCCAGCAGTGGATCCTGGGCGTTAGAAAACCGCTGTGTTTCTCTGCTTGGGCAAGAGCCAAGAAACCTCCCCATCACCTCCCAGAGAAGCCGCTTTGGGAATTGTCCGGAAAGCCACTTGCTATGGCCTGGGGACAAATTTCACTGGGCACTTGTGCCAAGTTAAGAGACTATAAACAAACCTGGGCATATCGACTCCACAGGGCATCCCAGGGGACATCCCTGTTTAATAAGAAGTCAAGAATCAGACGCTGGATGGATGGATGGAAGGATGGATGGAAGGAAGGAAGGAAGGAGACAACAAGAAGAAGAGGAGGTGGAGGAGGAAGGGGGGAAGAGGAGGAGGAAGTAAAGGAAGGAAGGAAGAAGGAAGGAAGGAAGAAGGAAGGAAGGAAACAAAAAAGAAAAAGAAAGAAAGAAAGAAAGAAAAGGGAAGGAAGACAAGAAGAAGAGGAGGAGGAGGAGGAAGGGGGAGGAGGAGAAAGGAAAGAAAGAAAGAAAGAAAGAAAGAAAAAGATGAAGGAAGGAAGGAAACAAAAAAGAAAAGGGAAGGAAGGAAGACAAGAAGAAGAAGAAGAAGAAGAAGAAGAAGAAGAAGAAGAAGAAGAAGAAGAAGAAGAAGAAGAAGAAGAAGAAGAAGAAGAAGAAGGGGAGGAGGAGGGAAGGCAGGAAGAAAGGAGAAAGAAAGGAAGAAGACAAGAACAAAAAGAAATGGAAGAGGAAGAATGACAGAAAGAAAGAGAAAAAGAAAGAAAGAAGGAAGGAAGGAAACAAAAAAGAAAAGGAAAAGAAGGAAGACAAGAAGAAGAAGAAGGGGAGGAGGAGGAGGAAAGGAAGGAAACAAGGAGGAAGTAAGGAGGAAGACAAGAAGAAAAAGAAATGGAAGAGGACGAATGACAGAAAGAAAGAGAAAGAAAGAAAGAAAGAAAGAAAGAAAGAAAGAAAGAAAATTGACAGCCTCAGCTGACTGCCATTCCCCAGTGAGATGAGAAGGAGAAGAGAATTAAAAAAAGGTTAAAATTTTCTCCTTCATTCTAGCTTGCTTCTCTCCTTGATTCGTTTCCATCCATTGCCTTCTGGTACAATAGGTTGGCCCCCTTCTTCTTCGTGGTGGTCCCTCAGACACTGAAACCCTGCTGTCATGTCACCACTAGCCCTTCTTTTCTCTAGACCAGCCAAACCCAAATCCTGCAACCGTTCTTCATATGTTTTAGTCTCCAGACGTCGAATCGTTTCAGTTGCTCTTCTCTGCACTTTATTTTCAACATCTCACTCTTCCTTCACTTTTTGCTTTCTGTCCGTACCTTCCCTTCCCTTCCTGCCACCCTCTTCTTCCTTTCCTTTGGGGCTACATTTTTCCTTTCTCTACCATCAGAGTGGTGGCGGTTCGAATCCCTGGTGCCGCGTAACGGAGTGAGCTCCCGTGACTTGTCCCAGCTTCTGCCAACCTAGCAGTTCGAAAGCACATCAAAAATGCAAGTAGAAAAACAGGGACCCCCTTTGGTGGGAAGGGAACAGCCTTCCGTGCGCCTTCGGGCATTGAGTCATGCCGGCCACATGACCACGGAGACGTCTTCGGACAGCGCTGGCTCTTCGGCTTTGAAACGGAGATGAGCACCGCCCCCTAGAGTCAGGAACGACTAGCACATATGTGCGAGAGGAACCTTTATCTTTACCACCTGAATTATGATCAGAATAAAATAGGACCAAATTCACTTTACCACTGGCTCACTTAGCCATAGAAATTTGGGCCTCAGTGGTGGTCGCAAGATTGAGGACTAGCTGTCTATTTTGTGTTAAGGGCTTTGCTAAAAAGCTCGTCTCTCTCTCAGAAATGTGTCCACCCAATCTTTCTCCCTTCTGCAGAGAAGACGGCCGATCCTTTTTCCGTCCTCTCCCACTCAGCTAACTCCTCAACATTTCATCAGAAGTCCTCAAAGCACCGCAAAAGCACCGGCTAAACATCACAATCAGGACATATGTGCGAGGGGAACCTTTATCTTTACCACCTGAAGGTGACAGATGGTGTCCCCAGTTTCCTAGCCATGAGCCTGCTCTGCTCGTGGAGAAGTTCCCTTCTTGCTTCACCTATATGCGAGACCGTCTCCTGCCCCATACATCCCTTTGGCCGATCCGCTCCCACAGAGTTGGCCTTCTCAGGGTGCCATCAGCCGGGCAATGCCGTCTGGTGACACCCAGGGGAAGAGCCTTCTCTGTGGCGGGCCCTGCCCTTTGGAACGACCTACCCCCTGAATTGCGTACCATCACGGACCTCCGCCTCTTCCGCCAGTGTCTAAAGACACATCTTTTTCAGCAAGCCGGCCTAGCCTAACCCTCCCGTCGAGACTATTTAGATAGTTTTAAATTGGGGTTTTTAATTGATTTTAGCATAGGATTTAATCTAATTTACTATATTTTTAAATTTGTATTTATTGTATTGTTTTGTATGCTTTTAAATTCCTGTGCGCCGCCCTGGGTCCTTTGTGGAGAAGGGCGGGATATAAATATGATTAAAATAAATAAATAAATAAACCTCATCTATTTAATCCGTAGAAAATTTCGTGGGCCTCCTATCTCCGTGGAGGTGATGCACGGAGTTTAAAAGGGGTAATAAAACTCCATTTTTGGCTCAGGGCAAGTATGTCAATGCTCAAAAGGTCAAGCATGGCTCAGGAATTTGCAGGGATACAGTTCAGGATGCTGGAACTCATTAACCCCCCCTGCCCTTTGGCAATCAAGTCCCGGAAGAAGGTGGCTGAAGGTGGTTAAGAGAAACCACAGCCCTGGGAAGATGATTTCCCCTGCAATTGACTTAATTACCCTTCCAAAATTGAGAGGAGGGGAATGGAGGAGGGAGGGAATTGCAGCCAAGGAAAAATAACCCAAGTAGGCACCAATTTGTCTTTCCCCTCCCCATCCCCCATAACTTTTATTTTTGCCGTTTTTGACTGAAAAAAAATAAGATCAATTTGGAGATCAAGATTTATACGCTTCCTTCCCATGTTGGATCCTGGAATCTGATCCCAATTCTCTCTAAATCTCTTTCCTTTTTCCCTTCCTTCCCTTCCCTTCTCCTCCTTTCTCTTTCCTTTCCTTTCCTTTCCTTTCCCTTCCCTTCCCTTCCTTCCCTTCCCTTTCCTTCCTTTCCCTTCCCTTCCCTTCCTTTCCTCCCCTCCATTGCAGCATCCCTATGGCCACATAATCAAAATCCATATGTTTGGCAACTGATTCATATTTGTGACGGCTGTTCTGTCCTGTGTGTGTGTGTGTGTGTGTGTCACACGACCCCCTTTTGCGTCCTTCCGACGAGCAAAGTCAATGGGGAAGCCAGATTCCCTTCACAATTGGGTTATCAACTTCACAGCTGCAGGATTTCCCTGACCACAATTGCGATGAGAATAAAATGGGACCAAATTCACTTTACCACTGGCTCACTTAGCCATAGAAATTTGGGCCTCAGTGGTGGTCGCAAGATTGAGGACTAGCTGTCTATTTTGTGTTAAAGGCTTGGCTAAAAAGCTCGTCTCTCTCTCTCAGAAATGGGTCCACCCAATCTTTCTCCCTTCTGCAGAGAAGACGGCCGATCCTTTTTCCATCCTCTCCCACTCAGCTAACGCCTCAACATTTCATCCGAAGTCCTCGAAGCACCACAAAAGGCCGGCTAAACATCACAATCAGATCAGGGGTGGATTCTGCTCAACCTTACTATAGGTTCACGTACTTACGCACTGCGCACTGGATGCCCGCTGTGCAAGCAATTCCATTTAAAATGGTTCTGTGCATGCACAGAAGTAAACAACAAGATGGCGGTTGTAACAGCGGTGTTAGCAACTCTGGGTTCAGAACCAGTGTCGCAACTCTGGTCCCTTAACCAGTGTTAGGAAAATAAATGCGGAATAGTGTAATACACCGGACAGTAAAGAGATACGTTGCTGTAACCACACACAAACTCTAAAACTCTGATAGTAAGAAAATAAATAGTCTTTACTTTGTAGCAATTAAAATACTTCTTCCGACCAGAGATTCTAACTTCTCAAACAATAACAGTCCTTCACCAAACAGAGTTATCTTACAGTGATGCAAAACAAATACTTCTTCTCTCTTCAGCTTCAACTCCTCCAGCGGCAATCAGTAAACACAGGACTCAGTGGTCGAACAAGGGAACGGACTGTGTTCCTGAGCTTCCTTTATGGTAGAGCTGAGAAGCACAGCCAATCAGAATTCAAACACAGTTCTTAAAGCTACATAACTCCTTAAGAACATAGGCTGATATATATTGTCAACACAATATAAGGCTGAATATCCTAACAAGCGGTGACCAGAGAACCAGTTCGGGGGGCGTGGCAGGCCTCGGTCGCTGCCGGTTCCAGCGACCCAGGCTGCCAAACCACTACCGGTTCAGGCCAAACCAGGCCGAACCGGTAGGAACCTACTACTGAATCGGATCCCTCCACATTTGCTCCAAATAGCAAGAGGGGTACGTTAGGGTGGTGTGGATTGTGGTGACAGATGCATAATTTTTTGCAAAGCCTTCTCAGCCATCTGTCCAGCTTATCACAATGACAGAGTCTCCCCTCAGGGTCACAGCCCTGACTCTGAATCCAGCAGGATGACTCAGAGGCTTTGACGGGCCCGTTCTTTTTTCTATCTCTTTTCTATCGGTCTGCTATTTCTCCTTCCCCCCCCCCCCACGCTTGTCTAAAATTGTGTAGGGCGGGGGTGTCAAACTTGATTTCATTGAGGGCTGCATCAAGGTCGTGTTTGATCTCGGGCGCCTGTGGTGGCCAAGTGCTAAGGCAGGACCTTCCCTCATTCTTATTATAATGTCTGTCCTTCCTTCCTTCCTTACTTCTTTCCTTCCTTCCTTCCTTCCTTCCTTCCTTCCTTCCTTCTTGCCTTGCCCCTTCCTTCCTTCCTTCTTGCCTTGCCCCTTCCTTCCTTCCTTCCTTCCTTCCTTCTTGCCTTGCCCCTTCCTTCCTTCCTTCCTTCCTTCCTTCCTTCCTTCCTTCCTTCCTTCCTTCCTTCCTTCCTTCTTGCCTTGCCCAAGGAAGGGAAATCCTTCACTGTGATGTTCACAAGGAGGAATCTCCACAACGTTTGAGGTTAACAACCCATCTACAACCCTGACTGTTCTTTGGAAGGACAGATCCTGAAGGTGAAGCTCCAATACTTTGGCCACCTAATGAGAAGAAAGAACGAGGAGAAAGAAACTCCTTGGCGAAGACCCAGATGTTGGGAAAGATGGAAGGCAAAAGGAGAAGGAGATGGCAGAGGAGGAGATGGTTAGATAAGGTCATTGATGCCATGAAAAGAACTTGGACAGCTCCAGGAGACCCTGGGGGTGTGCTGGGCTCCATGAGGCCGATTTAGTGACTGAACAACAAACACACAATCCAGCCTTTTCCTCCTGAACTGCAGCCTTAACCTCCATGGCGCTTTGTAGAGTCTTGCACCAAGATATCAAAAAAAACGTTCCCGGAGCAGCCTTGTTAAAAACCGAGTGATGACATACTGTAACATAGGAGCAAACTGCTCCCCCCTCCACCTCCTTCTCCTAGAAGATCATCTGTTTAATGAGTAAAGAAGATCTGTGCTGGGTTCATATGGTTAATTGGAAACTTTAGCCATGTGAAGAAAAAAAAGCCAGAGATGGTACTGGATGGTATCATAGCTCAGTGTCCACAGTTATTTTCAATCGCCAGAAGCTATTTTCCAAGCAGTGATGTTGGCGTTATGGGAGGGGGGAAGAGTAAAAATTAAAACAATTGCAGAGGCGGATGCCTTTTTTAAGAAAAAACACTCCCCTATCCTGGAGGATGAAAATGGGGGAACGGAGGGGACCACGGCTCCGCCCACTGGAGGTCAGGGAGAGGATGATACAATTGCCATAAGACTTAGATCTCACAAGTGACTTTTTTCTGTATAGTATAAATCCCATTTGGATGTTTATAAATGGTTGATTGCACAGATTTTAAAATTGAAATATTTGTATCTCTTTCCACTTTGTAGAAAAATGAAAAATTTACTGTATTTTCTATTTCTTTTTATGAAGTCTCGGAGGGGGCCAACACCTCCGACATAGAGGTTCTCAATATGTCTTTGTAACTCCTTATAATCCCTTATCCTATTTTTATAAAAATTTGTAAAACTCAATAAAAGTTTTTCAAAAGCCAAGCAGTGATGGAGTGTCCTTCCTTCAGTCCAGGATTTGGTTCCTGCTGACACTACTAACGGTTTGTGCCCGAAAAATTTTGTGTGTGCACACACGCGCTTCCCTGGCATGCATGCCAGATGCGCGAGCCGCGGGCGTGCACATTTGCACCTAAAAAGGTCTGTGCGTGCGCACAAAATTTAAAATGCGGGAGGAAGTACATTTTTTCAATGAAGATTGTTCTGTGCATGTGCAGAACAGAAAATCAAGATGGCGCCAGCGAGGATAGAACTGGTTCAGGCGCGTGGCCAACCAAGTTACTACCTACTCGGCCAAACCAGGCCAAACTGGTAGTCCAGAATGTGGCCGCGTGGGCAATACTGGGTGCCCCTAGGCATTTCCACATAACACCGCTCCTGCGCGAGCTGCACTGGCTGCCTGTGGTCTTCCGGATGCGCTTCAAGATGCTGACTACCATCTTTAAAGCGCTCCATGGCACGGGACCTAGCTATCTGCGAGATCGCATCCTGCCCCATACATCCCTCTGACTCATCCGCTCCCACAGAGAGGGACTTCTCCGGGTGCCGTCCACTAGGCAATGCCAGCGGGCAACGCCCAGGGGAAGGGCCTTCTCTGTGGCAGGCCCAGCTCTATGGAACGACCTACCCCCCGAGCTCAGAACAACTACGGACCTCCGCGCCTTCCGACAAAAGCTCAAGACTCATCTCTTCCAACAGGCAGGCCTGGCCTAACTTATCTTCCTGCCTTCTTGGTCTGAACATCTAAATTGTTTTAATTGGGTTTTTAAGGGCTTTAGTTTTTAGGATTTTAGGTCTTTTAGAACAGGGATAAATTGTTTAATTTGATTTTATATATATTTATGATGTATCTGTGTTTTGTACGTTTTTAATTCCCCTGTGCACCGCTCCGAGTCCCTTCGGGGAGAGGGAGCGGTCTACAAAGTAAATTTATTATTATTATTATTATTATTATTATTATTATTATTATTATTATTATTATTATTATTATTATTATTATTATTATTATTATTATTATTATTATTATTATTATTATTATTATTATTAACCCACCTCTGCTTCAGTCTGATGGAAGGGCAATCTCTGAACCAGGCAAACTTTTCACGGGGTGGGGGTGGGGGGAACAGACTGGGGGGGCAATATAGTTTATATTTCACAATTTTTATCTTCAAAAAGACTCCAGGAAACTCAGATCAGTATTGTTTTCTCCAACATGTAAGAATTGGTATGGAGGTGGCTCTCAGGATTTACAGTCACAGACCTTCTGTGGCTTGGAGAGCTGCCAGGCCGATATCTGCAAAACTTGGCAAGGAGTCTTAGAGAGTCACGAACCAATGAAGCGAACTAATGGTCTCCTGCAAACTCCCCTCCCCTTTCGCTCCTCTTTTATTTCCTCTGGGAGGGGCCATTCATTGTCCACCTGTAGCTTTACTCCCAAGTCGACCCCTGTTCTTTAGCTGTTCCCTTCGTCTGGTAACTCTGTGCATGCGCACACTGGGAACAGGCTCCAGCTGTTCCTCTGCCTCCCTGATGTCTGACTTTGAAGGTAGCTGATAACTGTCATATGGCTCTGGGCCCCTCTCTGCCTCCGACACAGAGCCCTCATCCGAGCCTTCCCCAGACTCCAGGACTGGCCCAGGTTCCTCCCCAACCTCCTCACTGTCCAAATCTGTTGCCAGCTGGTGGGCTACAATAACAGCCCTGTATGAATGCTGTGGGACCTTCAATGATTAAAGCTAATCCTTGGTGGAGCAAGTTGCAATAGACTGGTTTAATTCCTATAGGTGTTCTACTTCTGTACAATCATTGGTTTTAGTCTTACCTGATTTTCTCTTCACTTGCATGATTAATACTGCACTAAGGACCCCTTCTGACTCATCCCAACCTGGGACACAGATCAGTTGAAGCCACAAGCCCTCGCCGTGGCAGGAAGTGTTACCATGGCAACCTTGCAGACTCAATGTTGCACCCAGACCTCAGTATGTTCCGGTGCCATTTTTGAAGTATTTATTTTATTTATTTATTTTATTGGATTTCTAGACCGCCCCCTCTCCCCGAAGGGACTCGGGGCGGTGTACAGGTAAAATTAAAATTATGCCAATCAACAATACATATAAACTAAAATCGAAGTAAAGGAAGAGGGTGGGAGGAAGAGACAGCTATCAGGTTGAAGCCCAGAGATGAGACCGCGAGATTCAATTGGGTCCAATCCTTTATTTAAGAACATAAGAACAGCCTTGCTGGAAGAGGCCACAGCCCATCCAGTCCAGCATTCTGTCTCCCACAGTGGCTCCCCATTGGCTTCTGGGTCTTCCCAAGCAGAGGTCTTCACCTGCTTATGATTCCCTGCAAATGGCATGGAGAGATATCCTGCCTATTTGCTTACACTTAATAGACAGAATCTTGCCGGACTAAACTATAAGCATCTAACTTACTAAATGCATCCTGAGGAATTTTAAGGGTGTTTGTGGCTACCTTGAAACTCTTCCTCCTTTCCCCATCCAGCTGGGCACTCTGCCGTCTCTTCATTTGGATTTCCTGGGAAGACACTGTGTTGTCAAAAGCTTTTTTCATTGCTCCTACAGGTGTACATTCCATCACAACAACCCTCAGACTGTAGCATTATGACACAATATTCAGAAATTGGACAAAGAGCTTGCTCCCATTTGGTTCAGCAATACTTACTCATCCTGGCACCAGAGACCTCTGCCCAATCCTGCAAACAGCCAGAAATCAGAATGGAGGCAGGTCGACAAAGAGATTAATGATACTTTCCTTGTTCGAACCCAGTATATTTAGGGCTTACAGACAGGTGGGTGTCTGGAATGGTATGGGGTCTCCTGCTTGAGCAGGGGGTTGGACTAGAAGACCTCCAAGGTCCCTTCCAGTTCTATTCTGATTGATGGTATCAGGGAAGGCAGAACATTGTTCCCATCTGTTTTTGGTTCTTGTTGACTTGATTCTAAGTTTTCTTATTTGCCGTTCTGGTTAATTGTTTTTATGTCCATATCGTCTACTTTCTTTTTCCTTTTAACAATTATGATACCGTCCTTTCAGCTACGGGAAGACGCCACACACACACACACTTCCATAATAACTTCAGCACATCATTTAAACCCATTGGGAACCCCGATTCATTGCGAGCCGTGTTGGAAAGGCCTCTTCGATCATCAAGCATTTCAGCAGCTTCATAGATTCTAATTCTTTTGTGCCAGATCAACACCTCCGCTTTCTAAACTAACATCACCCAGCGTTAAACACAAAAGAGACCAAGCACTATGGAAACGGTGAAGGGAGGGTGGGGGGGCTGTTCCTTCATTTTAAAACTGTTTCCAGGAGCACCAAACTCCAGCTGAGATGAAGACTGAAGTCCTTATTCTGTACCGTCTGCCCACTGGCAGGTGTTTGTTTCTTTTTAATTGGTATTAAAAAAGAAAGTTTGATCATCGACCTTTCACACTTTTTATTTTTATGTTTGCTTTGCAACTTGGGTTGTTTCGGCATCTCTGGTCTGTTCTGTAAACTCAGTAGAACTAGATAGAAGATCTGATGGGGGGAGAGGAGAGGGAGGGGGGAAATCCCATTGAGTATCCCGACTCTGCAAAGAAGGGCAATCTATAAACATGTGGCTGGAGTTGAGGAAATCAATCGGGGAAAGGTTAATTGACGCCACCCACTAAGCCACCTAATTGGGTGGATTAGCTTGCATTCCCAAACCAATTAAGGTGCCCGTCAAACGTACCAGAAATCTCAGAAGCAAAGCAGGGAGACCTTCCCCAGAGCTAAGCGAGCGAAAACCCAGCGTGAGAGCCAAGCAAGCTGAGCCCCCCACCATCACCACCACAGACCATCAATCAGCAGCAAAGCTGGGGATAATCTTACCGTAGGCTTCAGCTTCCATAGCTCCGGCCAGGACCTGAAGTGACCAAATTGCTCCCAGGTTAAGAGGACCCAGCTGGGCTGCCTACATGAACTTGGTCTCTGGGTCCTCCACTTCCTGGTCATGAGTGGGCAGCCCCAGCAGGTGCCACCTGGCGAAGGAAGGGCCTTCCAAAACTCCTTGGCCGGATCTCCTGTTTCAATTATGGCCACCTGAGGCAGCATCCAAATAGCCCTGCGGTGACCCGAGGCATATCCAGCTGGGGTCCCAGCTGCTGGTTGGAGACCACCATAAAACCACTTGCTGGAGGAGGAGGAGGAGAAGGAGGAAATATCGAAAAGAAAAATCCAGGACAAGAAGTCTGCTCTCTCTCCCCCCACCCTGCCCCCACTCCTCCCAAGCGGGCAGCCGCTTCTGCCAACAAGGATTAGATGACAAATCCCATCGTCTTATCTGGGCAATGACCGCCACCGTTTAGTCCCAACACTGGACACTGCTATTTAGCAGCAGAGGAGAGAGAGAGAGATGGCCTTTTATAAGACAACGCCTGGGTTTACTCCAGTTACCCACCCTGCTTGCCTGCTCTCACTTCAGCATGAAATATTCACGGGATTATCTTGTAATCAACGGTCTAATCAAAGCGCGGCGATCAGCTCTTGTTGCGCCTTGAACCTGACAGCGGCGCCAAGTTCACTGGCCCGCGGGAAATGAACCTGCGACACTCCGGAGAAACTCCACTCTGGGCCTCCGCAGGCTGACTCTCATTTATTCGGTTCCCTTCGGCAATCCAGAAAACGTTTAATTTTTTTTTTTAATGTGCGCCGCTTTATTTTCACGATGTTACACACAACTTGTGTTGTTTTTGTAAGGGGACGGGCTGCCTCCATGGATTTGGAGATGGAGAGAAACTGATCCTGGCTTAATCCTACCCAGATTGATTTTAGGGGCTGCTAGATCCAGGGATTAAGTATGTGGGGGGAGGAGGGGTTGCATCTTCTCATTCAGACGTTTGCCTGTAATTGGAGAATCTTTTTGGACGTATAACTTCTGCCCAAAGGAGAAGGTAGTTGTTATTTTATTTATTTTATTTATTTTATTTATTTTATTTATTTTATTTATTTTATTTATTTTATTTATTTTATTTATTTTATTTTATTTATTTTATTTATTTTATTTATTTTATTTATTTCATTTATTTCATTTATTTCATTTATTTAATAATACAATACAATAGCCGAGTTGGGAGGGACCTTGTAGGTCTTCTAGTCCAACCCCCTGCGTTGGCAGGAACCTTATACCATTTCAGACAAATGGCTATCTAACATCTTTTTAAAGACTTCCAGGGTTGGGGCATTCACAACTTCTGGAGGCAAGCTGTTCCAGAGGTTAATTGTTCTAACTATCAGGAAATTTCTCCTTAGTTCTAAGTTGCTTCTCTCCTTGATTAGTTTCCACCCATTGCTTCTTGTCCTGCCCCCAGGTGCCTTGGAGAATAGTTTGACTCCCTCTTCTTTGTGGCACCCTCTGAGATATCGGAAGACTGCTATCATGTCTCCCCTGGTCCTTCTCTTCATCAAACTAGACTTACCCAGCTCCTGCAACTGTTCTTCATATGTTTTAGTCTCCAGTTCCCTAATCATCTTGGTTGCTCTTCTCTGCACTCTTTCCAGAGTCTCCACGTCTTTTCTACATCGTGGCGACCAAAACTATATGCCATATTCCAAGTGTGGCCTTACCAAGGCACTATACAGTGGCATTAACACTTCACGTGATCTAGATTCTATCCCTCTGTTTATGCAGCCTAGAACTGTGTTGGCTTTTTTGGCAGCTGCTGCACACTGCTGGCTCATATTTAAATGGTTGTCCACTAGGACTCCAAGATCCCTCTCACAGTTGCTACTATTGAGCAAGGTATTTATTTAATTTATTTATTTCATTTATTTTATTTATTCATTTCATTTATTTCATTTCATTTTATTTATTTAATTTATTTATTTCATTTTATTTATTTCATTTCATTTCATTTCATTTATTTTATTTATTTATTTTATTTTAATTTATTTTTAATATTTTATATTATATTTTATTTGATTATTATTTTATTTTTATTTTATTTCTCCTATTCTATTCTATTTTATTTTACAGGTAGTCCTCAACTTACAATTACAGTTAAGCCCCAGGTTTATGTTGCTAAGTGAGAAATGTATTAAGCGAGTTTTATCCTATTTTACGATTTACCTTGCCATGTTTGTTAAGTGAATCCCTGCAGTTGTTCAATTAGTAAGACGGTTGTTAAGTGAATACGGTTACCCCATTGGCTTTCCTTATTGGAAGGTCACAAAAGGGGATCATGTTTATATTATTTTATATTTTATATTATTTTACATTTTATGTTTTATATTATTTGATATTTTATATTATTTGATATTTTATATTATTTTACATTTTATATTATTTTACATTTTATGTTTTATATTATTTTATATTTTATGTTTTATATTATTTTATATTTTATGTTTTATATTATTTTATATTTTATATTATTTTACATTTTACATGTTATATTATTTTATATTTCAAATTATTTTATATATTATATTTTATATTATTTTATATTTTATATTATTTTATATTTTATATTATTTTACATTTTACATGTTATATTATTTTATATTTCATATTTTATATTATTTTATATTTTATATTATTTTACATTTTATATTATTTTACATTTTATATTATTTTACATTTTATATTATATTATATTATATTTCATATTATTTTATATATTATATTTTATACTTTATACTTTATATTTTTTATTTTATATATTTTTTATTTTTATTTTATTATTTATCAAACTGCTAGGTTGGCAGAAGCTGGGATAAGTAATGGGAGCTCACTCTGTTACGCGGCGCTAGGGATTCAAACTGCTGAACTGACGACCTTTCTGATCAACAAGCTCAGTGTCTCAGCCACTGAGCCACCATGTCCATATTCAGAAGTAAACATAGCAAAGTAAATAAATGTTTAAATAAATATTTCCAGATCCTGGTAGATTTCCTCCCTCCCTCCCTTTCTTTCCTCCCTCCCTCCCTCCTTCTTTCTTTCTTCATGAAAATGTAAAAAGCTGTCTCTCAACAAAAGGAAAATATGTTATGTATTTATTTATTTTTCCTTTAGCTAAGGAAACCCGCCACCCTGGGTCCTCTGTGGAGAAGGACGGGATATAAATATAATAAAATAAATAAAATAAAATAATATGGAGTACATAATCTCTAAGATTTACGTTTCCTTCTTTTTAATGATTTAGCAACCGGCAAACAATAAACACTAGGTGGCAGCAGTGGATTCACGGTTTGGGGATCTCTGCTACCTTCTAGTGGCTGTGGGGAGCTTTGCAGCCCAGGTATCTTTGCTCTACATCAGAGGGAAACAGTCCAGACCTAACTGGGTGGAAACTGTCACTGAACTGGATTGGCAGCAACGTGGTTGTGGACAAACTCTTGCCCAAAAGATTAGGCAGAAAATTGGCCTACATATGAATCCCATATGCAGAGCCTCCTTTCCCCCTTGGATTGAAACTCCCACTGAGAGTAAACCTAGACATTTTCCACCCACAAATGTGCTCAAGTAGTAAAAATGGATGCCAAATATCCAAGCATCCAACCATTCCAGTCTGCTTGCGACAAATAAATCACGGCAATTCATTATTCACAAACAAGTCGTCAGGACAAACCACTAGCATCAATTAAAAGCAATTAGAAATTAAACTGGCATTGACGGTCATAAAACCCAAATTAGATTAAGTTTTGAAAATGCGAGCAGCCCAATGGAATAAGATTTTAGACGTCAAATGCACAGTGGAAAAAAATACCCATCTTGGCTACCCACTGAAGAGCAGGCAATTTGGGCCGTATCCTGACCTAGGAGGAACACAAAGATGGAGGTTGCTACCAGGATGAACATGGCAAGCAGATTG
This sequence comes from Rhabdophis nuchalis, assembly GCA_039707465.1. Classification (NCBI taxonomy): domain Eukaryota; kingdom Metazoa; phylum Chordata; class Lepidosauria; order Squamata; family Natricidae; genus Rhabdophis; species Rhabdophis nuchalis. Next base: position 22,932,476 of record CM077656.1, on the reverse strand, counting down.
TTTCCTAGAGGTCAGGGGTATCCAAGCTTGGTGACTTTACGGCTTCCTCTTCCTTCTCCTCTTCCTCCTCCTCCCTCCCTCCTTCTCCTCATCACTTCCTTTTCTTCTTCCTCTTCCTCCTCACTCCTTCTCCTCCTCCTCCTCTTTGTCTTCCTCTTCCACCTTCTCCTCTCCTTCTCCTCCTCCTCTTCCTTCTCTTTCTCCTCCTCCTCCTCCTCCAACTTCTCGTCTTCCTCCTCCTCTTCCTCCTCCTCCTCCTTTCTCTTCTTCTTCCTCTTCCTCCTCATTATCTTCTTCTCCTTCTCCCTCCTTTTCCTCATCTCTTCATCTTCTTCCTCCTCCCTCCTCCCCCTTTTTCTCATCACTTCCTCTTTTTCCTCCTCCACCTTCTCCTCCTCTTCCTTCTCCTTTCTCCTCATCTCTTCCTCCTCCTCCTCCAGCTTCTCATCTTCCTGCTCCTCCTCCTCCTCCTCCTCCTCCTCCTCCTCCTCCTCCTCCTCCTCATCTCTTCCTCTTCTTCCTCCTCTTCCTCCTCCACCTCTTCTTCCTGCTCCTCTTCCTCATTTCTTCCTCTTCTTCTTTCTCCTCTTCATTTCTTCCTCTTCCTCCTCCACCTTCTCTCCTTCTTGTACATCTTCCTCCTCCTCCTCCTCCTCTTCATGCTCCTCTTCCTCTTTATCTCTTCCTCTTCTTCCTCCTCTCCCTCTTCCTCCTCCTCCTCCTCCTTTATGTTTAGTAAACGAATCAGACATTTGCCTCATCTCCTGCTGCAAAGCGCCCCATCATTCATTCCTGATCTGCAGCTCCAGAGACAGAATTCAGATAGGAAAATCCAATGGGCTCACACTGCAAGCCTTTTTTTTTAGGGAGGGGAAAAAACTTTGGAAAGACTCTGCTTTTAATCCAATGTTTTATTGAAGCTTGTAACAGAAGCCGAATAACTCTGATTCGAAAGGTAATCCAGAGTTAGTCATTCATCCTAAAAGTAACTACTGAAATGTGTGTGTGTGTGGGGGGGGGGGAATAGCTATATGCTGAAAACCTCGCATCAGTTCATCGTGTAGATAGAAGTCCTTTAATGGGAACCTCCATCCTCGGCACGGCTCCCAATGATTTGAATTCTTTGGGCTTTTTCAAAACATGGCAACCCAGAAACATCCCAAGTATGCAGTTTCTTCCTTGGCTGCTTCCATGGCTTTGATTAGACCAGGATCAAAATCCTCTCAATAACACCCCCCCCCCCAAAACATATATTACAGTCAGATTGTACGTGTTCTGGCATCTGGAGAAAAAGCTTGACATGCATCCCCTCTCTATTGGGGGATTTACGGCTGGCATTTCCGGGAGAGACATTCACACTCTCTGGCATTAAACACTTGGTGATGAACCAGAGAGCCATTGGCGCAACGCAAGGGGACGTGCATGGTGTCGGTTGCGGTAGCCGAGCAGCAGTTGCAGATGTCTTCAATGCGGTTCAGGGTTATGTTATAAATGGCTTTGCTTGTACACTTGCCCTGAAAGAGAAAAGGCCAAAGGGTTGGAACTGAAAATCCCAATTTCACCGTGAAAACTGCTGGAAGGATGCAAAAATGGAGATGTGGATAGACTGTGCCTACTTGGTGGAGAGAACAATATGGCAGAGCTGAGAAGAGGAGGAGGCGGAGGAGGGGGAGGAAGAAGAAGAGGAGGAGGGAGAGGGAGGAGGAGGAGGAGTAGTAATAGTAGTAGTAGTGGAGGAGGAGGAAGAGGAGGGGGGAGAGGGAGAAGGAGGAGGAGAGGAGGAGGAGGAGGAGAAGAAGTAGTAGTAGTAGTAGTAGTGGAGGAGGAGGAAGAGGACGGGGGAGAGGGAGAAGGAGGAGAAGAGGAGGAGGAGGAGGAGAAGTAGTAGTAGTAGTAGTAGTGGAGGCGGAGGGGGGAGAGTGAGAGGGAGGAGAAGGAGGAAGTAGAGCAGGAAGAAGGAAGAGGAGGAAGAGGAGGAGGAGGAAGGAGAGGGAGAAGGAAAAGAAGAAAAAGAGGAGGAGCAGAAGTAGTAGTAGTAGTGGAGGAGGAGGGGGGAGAGGGAGAAGGAGGAGAAGAAGAAGAGGAAGTAGAAGAGCAAGAAGGAAGAGGAGGAGGAGGAGAGGGAGAAGGAAAACAAGGTAAAGAGGAGGAGAAGGAAATAGTAGTAGTAGTAGTAGTAGTAGTAGTAGTAGTAGTAAACAACAACACCATAATAAGTGACATGACCCTTTTTCATATTTTCAACCGTTGATGCATCCCCGTGTTCACATGATCGAAATTCAGAAGCTTGGCAACTGGCATGTATCCATGATGGTTGCAATGTCCCGGCGTCATGTGACCCCCTTTTACGACCTTCTGTCGCCAAGGAAGCCCAATTCACTTAACACATGCGGTCAGAAAGTTCATAGCATGTGGCAAAACTCCATTGTCTTGCTTAGGAGCAGAAATTTGGGCTCAATTGTGGTCACGCAATGAGGATTTTCTGCAATTTTGGTATTAATCTGAACCGTCATTTAGCGCTCTGTGCAATTAAGACCCAAGCGCTTTGCAGATATATTTTTTTTAAAAAAACCCTCTCCTTTGCTCTCCTAGCCTCCAGATCAGCAGACCTTACCTGGCAGTAATGGAGGTTCAGCTGGTTTTCATTCACACAGTTGTCTACTTTCACAAATTCTAGCCTGCCTGTGGCTAGCCTGCATTCTGGCTCGACACCTAAAACGCAAGAAGAAACGTTAGTTGTGTGCGCTTCTACTGCTTACCCAAAGAAACAGAGATTTGCACTTCTGGTGAGTAATAAACTATTCCTTGCACAATTAACAGCGCATGGATTCTCAGTCAGCAGGAATCAGCTTACAGTATCTCAATAATACTGTAGGACTCCTTTAAGAGGCTACACTTGGAATACGGCATTCAGTTTTGGTCACCACGATGTAGAAAAGATGTGGAGACTCTGGAAAGAGTGCAGAGAAGAGCAAGAAAGAGGATTAGGGGACTGGAGGCTAAAACATATGAAGAACGGTTGCAGGAACTGGGTATGTCTAGTTTAATGAAAAGAAGGAGCAGGGGAGACAGGATAGCAGTCTTCCAATATCTCAGGGGTTGCCACAAAGAAGAGGGAGTCAAGCTATTCTCCAAAGCTCCTGAGGGCAGGACAAGAAGCAATGGGTGGAAACTAATCCAGGAGAGAAGCAACTTAGAACTGAGGAGAAATTTCCTGACAGTTAGAACAATTAATCAGTGGAACAGAAGTTGCCTCCAGAAGTTGTGAATGCCCCAACACTGCAAGTCTTCAAGAAGATGTTGGGTAGCCATTTGTTTGAAGTGGTGTAGGGTTTCCTGCCTAAGCAGGGGGTTGGACTAGAAGACCTCAAATGTCCCTTCCAACTCTGTTATTCTATTCTATTCTATTCTATTCTGTTCTATTCTATTCTATTCTATTCTATTCTAGTCTAGTCTAGTCTAGTCTAGTCTAGTCTAGTCTAGTCTAGTCTAGTCTAGTCTAGTCTAGTCTATCTTTCCTTAAGCATCTCCTGGCAAGCAAGATTAAAAAGCCTTGTTAATTAAATTAATCAGAGAGCACCGTTCAGCGGTGATCTGCTAACTTAAACGCTCGAGGGGAGTTGGAATGCTATAATATCCGGGCAAGCAACCACGAGAATTATCTTGGAGTTGACTTGGGTTGGGTTACAGCAATTACTGGGCCAAGATTAGGATGCCTCCTGGACAGACCATCTTTTATTTATTGACAGATGAACCCAACCAAAGGCAGGACGAGGGAGGCAGAGCAGGGGGCGACGAGCTGCTTGACATGTTGACCTTGTCGCAAGGGAGGGTTTTCAGTGCTAAACAAATTCCGTCATCCTCCGCCATACCCATTGGGCAACCCAAGCTTTTATTTCAAGGTAAAGGTTCCCTTTGCACAAATGCACTAGTCATTAGGACGGGTATAGAAAATAAGTCAGCAAGTGTCATTTTGCCTCTTTATAAATCTATGTTGAGGCCCCATCTGGAGTATTGTGTACAGTTCTGGTCACCATACCTTCAGAAGGATATTATGGAAATGGAAAAGGTGCAGAGGAGGGCAACCAGAAGGATTAGGGGGCTGGAACACCTTCCTTACCATCAGAGGCTGCAACGGCTGGGCCTCTTCACTCTAGAACGACGGCGCCTGAGAAGTGACCTGATTGAAGTCTATAAAATCATGCACGGTGTGGACAAAGTAGAAAAGGAAAAACTGTTTTTCCCTATCGCACAACACTAGAACTAGGGGGCCCTCCATGAAACTTTTGGAAGCTAGACCTCAAACAAATAAGAGGAAGTCCTTTTTCACCCAGAGGATCACTGGTCTATGGGACTCCCTGCCAGAAGAAGTGGTGACAGCTGTCAGCCTCGACACCTTTAAGAAAGGATGAGAGGAGTTCATGGAGAACAAGGGTATCCATGGCTATCATGATGGATGCCTAAGGACGCCCTCCGGGTTGGAGAGATAGGCAGGAGATCTCTCAATGCCATTTGCAGGGAATCACAAGCAGGTGAAGACATCTGCTTGGGAAGACCCTGAAGCAAATGGGGAGCCACTGTGGGAGACAGAATGCTGGACTGGATGGGCTGGGGCCTCTTCCAGCAAGGCTGTTCTTATGTTCCTGACTCTATGCAACCACGATTCCTTACCTATTCGATGCAAACACTATTCCTGATGTATTTGTAGGCAATGCTCTTGATTTCAAAAGGGCAACGCTTGCGTTATGCCATTGCAACAGGCACTTTGTCCTTCTGGCATCATTGTCGCTGTTACCCCACTGACATGATCCACTAACGTTATTTTCATACTTTTCATATTGCACACCTGTTCAGAAATAGGTGGCAATCCTATACAAGATGAAGCAGGTTTTGGTACTTACATGTTTCACAGCAGGTATTGCCAACTTTTTTCACTTTACCCTAAAGAAGAAAACAGCCACATGTCATTTAAGACAAATAGACAAGGGGGGCCATGTGTAAAAACCCCTTACTGTAAATTTTAGCCAACGGCGTTTGGTCATTTCTAACATTTCTATGCTATTTGGTTCCAATGGCTCTGAGACTTGATCAAGAGTATTTTTCCCCCTATTTATTTTATTTATACACACCCACACACGCACACACTGGTCTTGTTGTATTTGGGTCTTTTCCCATGTAAGAATGAGATTGTCTTGGCAACGTTTCAGCGAGGTCTCACTCGCCATCTTCAGGCTGGCGTTTACGGCTTTGGAGCTGCCGTGTTTCTATAAATCTTGGTGGGGTGTGGGGGTGGGGGGAGTGCTGGCTTTGTTGTTGTGAGTGGGTTGATTGGCTGTGTAGTTGTATCATGATTGGTAGATTGGTGCTGATTGGTGCTATCTGTGTGTTCGTTATTCTTTTGTATTGTAACGGTCTGGGTGGTGGGTGGGGCTCGTTTGTGGGCTAGTGCTGGTTTCCAGGGAGGTATTATATCCAGGCCTAGTTATATGCGAGACCGTCTTCTGCCCCATACATCCCTTCGTCCGCTCCCACAGAGAGGGCCTTCTCAGGGTGCCGTCGGCCGGGCAATGCCAGTTGGCGACACCCAGGGGAAAGGGCCTTCTCTGTGGCGGGCCCTACCCTCTGGAACGACTTACCCCCCGAACTACGTACCATCTCAGACCTCCGCCTCTTCTGCCAGCATCTTAAGACGCACCTTTTCCAACAAGCCGGCCTAGCATAACCTCCCGTTTTGACCATTTTTTAGATAGTTTTAATTTGGGGGATTTTATACTATTTTAGCACAGGGTATGGATTTAATAGCTTTTTAAAATTTTGTACTTTTGTTATATTTGTTATGTTTTTAAATTTCCTGTGTGCCGCCCTGGGTCCTTTTTGGAGAAGGTGTGGGGTATAAATTTGAAGAAACTAAACTAAACTAAACTATTGTCACGTTTGTTCATGTTGTGGGGGTGTTTCTCTATTTCAGTCTACAAACACACACACACAAATCTTGATCACACTAAAAGATATCAAAGCTGGAAGCTTATAGAAAGGAATATGGAATACTTACACAAGAAGAGCAAAAAATGAATGAAAAATGTATGAACGAAACCATGATAAATTTATCCCCGCCCTGCCCTTGATTTCCCTGATCAACGTGGGTGTTCATCCCAAATTGTGCAGCTAAAAGACCGTAGAGATTCTTTGTAATCCCCCCTTTGAATGGGGTGGGAGTTGGAATGGATTTCCAGAGGGGGGAAAATTGCAGACTACAGGAACCATTTGCACTAACTCAGGTGACCTTAAGGACACAGATAAACCTCCAAGTGGCCTCAAGAACTCTCTAAAAAGGATGCAAATGACCAGCTGTCTGCAAATCCTTCCCTTTTCCCACCATCCAATCAGAACCGAAGAAGCTTCTTGGAGGAGAATCGAAACGTCTTCAAAAGAAAAGAAAAAAAACAAGGACGTCCAGCTGCCTCCTGGAAAAGCATCTTTGGGACTCTTTCGTTTGTGATGCTCCTTAAAGCGCGAGTTGAACACATCGCTACGACAAATACCATTTTAAAAAGCGTCCAAGAAGAGGCGGATTCTCTACTCACCCCTTCGGCTAAGCATTTCCTGGAATCAAAGGGAGGGCAACCGGTGATCTTTCTCTCCCAAATGAAATCTCCTTTCTGGTTCACCTTGCAAAAATGATTGTCGCAGCCATCTTGGATTGTTTCGTTCGGCTGTAAAAGAACCATTGTTCGTTCGTTAAAGTGAGATTGCAATAGACCAAAGGCACCAAGGAAAAGCTCAGCGGGCACAAAGTTGAAACGGTTACTCAGTTGGTGGGTTTGTGAAATAGATTGTTCTGACTGAAACTTCCCCAGCAACACCGAGCCGAGTCCTCGTCCCGATAAAACCCTTTTATTTAATTGACAGTGGTTTCCTTTCCAGCAAAGTCTTTCCTCTCCCACAGTCTTTCAAGTTGGTTCACAATTACCGACATTTATCAGGCTTGGAGAGGGGCCAGGCTGATATCTTTCAGATGCCCCAATACTTGGCAAGAATGCAGGAATGAACTAATGGTCTCCTGCAAGCTCCACTCCCCTGTCGCTCCTCTTTTATTCCCTATGGGAGGGGCCATTCACCGTCCACCTGTGGCCTTACTCCCAAGTCGACCCTTGTTTCTTAGCTGTCCTTTTCGCCTGGCAACTCTGCACATGCGCACCCTGGGAACAGGCTCCAGCTGTTCTTCTGTCCCAGTGATCTCCATCTCTGAAGGCAACTGAGAACTATCGGACGGCCCTGGCCCCCTCTCTGCCTCCGACACAGAGCCCTCCTCAAAGCCTTCCCCAGACTCCAGGACTGGCCCAGGTTCCTCCCCAACCCTCCTCACTGTCTGAGTGGATTGCAGGAAAAGGTCTTGAATGCCAGTCAGGGGTAAAAATCTATAATCTTGAAATCTATAAAAGTTCCCAGGCAGACTTAAGAGCCAACTAATTAAACCGGAGTCTCTTGAAAATGCTTTCTTCCCATGGCCTTCACCTCTAGGTCAACCATCTGGGCCACGCCTGACAGTTTAGAGCAGAGAATTCTGTGCCCCCCCCCATTTCAGACGCCTCTTTTCCCTCACGGTAAAATAAAATTAAAAATTAAAAGAGGAGCTGAAACCTCCAGAAAAGTGAATTATTGCACCATAAAGTATAGCGTGAAAATGTCAGCATCTCTCCTACGTTTTAGTCACTTCATAAGATTCCAGCTGTGGCCATCAGAAAAGAGGTTCAAGAGGTCACATATTCTGTGGCCAGCGGCCCTCGTAAAAAGGGAGAAAAGTGGGGTTTAAAAAGAAAACTATGTTTTTTCTATTATCGCAAAAGTGTGCCTTCTTTTTATGGTCTGGTCCATCAGTACATTTATCTCCTCCAACGCCTTTCTCCATAGGGCCTCAGGCCGTTGACATGAATATGAAGGACTACTATCCTGTTTCCACAAAAATAAGATCTCCCCAGATAATAAGCCCAATTGGGCTTTTGAGCGCATGAGCTAAAATAAGCCTTCCTCCCAAAATAAGCCCTCCCTAAAATATTTAAACCCATGCACAGTCTGTCCCTGCCGTTTCCTGGGGGGGGGGAAGGAGGGAGTATTCCCCACACACTCCACATGCACCTGCTATCCATGCGGAGCGGCCTTGAAGAGGCCACCCCAGTGGTGGGTTTCAAATTTTTTAGAACCTACTCTGTAGGTGTGGCCTATTTTGTGGGCGTGGCTTGGCAGTCATGTGACAGGGTGGGAGTGGCCACCTTTTAAAATGTGGTGAAACTCATTTAAAAACGCTCTTGCTTAGCAACCAAAATTTTGGACTCAATTGTGATGATAAATTCTTTTTCTTTCTTTCTTTCTTTCTTTCTTTCTTTCTTTCCTTCCTTCCTTCCTTCCTTCCTTCCTCCTTTCCTTTCCTTTCCTTTCCGTTGGGTCACTGGCAGTGGCGGGCCAGATTTACTTCCAGGTACGCCGGTGGAACCCCCTCTCACCGGTTCTCTAAATTTCACCAACCGGCTCTCGCGAGTAGGTGCGAGCCTGCAGAAACCCACCACTGGGCCACTCCCACAAATCCTAGCTACCACGCCCCTTCTCTTAGTGGCGGCCGCAAAAAGAGCGGCAGGCCCAGCGATGCTAGGGCTGGCAAGAGAGTGCCGGAAACAGAGACAGAATTTCCAACCCTCTCTGGATCAGCTGATTTGCAGCAGTGGTGAGTTGCTCTTACCTTCGCTACCAGTAAGCTGCTCGTGGTCCTGGACGTGCACTGTATACACAAGCGTACTCCACCACCCCTGCGACACCCAGCTGCTCGTGGGAGGTAGCGCAGGTGCCACACGCTGTGTGTGAATGCACAATTGGCCTGGTTGCCTTAAAAACAGGTATGGAATGCAGGTGCGCGGGTGGGCGAAATGAGCCGCCGTACCGGTATGGTATACCACTACTACCGATACGGCCGTTACCAAGCCGTACTGGCTGGAACCCACCACTGATCTGCAGGCCGTGAGCCGAGGTTAAGGGGCCTCCTGCACCTCAAAAATAATAAGACCTCCCTGAAAGTAAAGCCAAGCACTTATTTCGGTGGGGTCAAAAGAAAATAAGACCCTGTCTTGTTTTCGGGGAAACACCGTATTCCTTCTCTTTCTCTCTCTCTCTCTCTCTCTCTCTCTCTCTCTCTCTCTCTCTCTCTATCTATCTATCTATCTATCTATCTATCTATTGCGTTCTCCTTTGCCCAAAAGTGGAAAAATAACCTTGTTTTTCAATTTCTTCTACATATTTGTCTAGGAAAAGAAAATACTAGGTGCACCCTCTCTCTGGAGGATCTCAAGAGGAAATTTAGTTTTTTCCGTTCGAGGCAGGCCTCTCAGGGGAAGAGGCTGTGGAAACGCTGCTCGGCGTGAAGTTCAGGAAACAGCCAAGATTCGTTATATAAGTTGACTATTTTGTGCATGGAAATGGAAGGAGGCTTCAATCCCCACCATGGACGAATGGCTGCAAAAGCAGATGGCGCTAGCAGAGATGGATAAATTGACTGCTTTGGTCAAAGAGAAAACACACACACACTCACACACACACAAGTCCTTTTGTTTCTATTTGGAAACCACTTCTGGACTTTGTGCTTGAGGTAGGGGGAAAAAATGAAAAGTTCAATTTTGGGTTTTGCTGATTCGATAGATCTGCTCTTTTAGAAATGGCTTTAATAGTTTCCATAATAGTTTAGGCCAGGGGAAATCGCTAGGAAAAGATTTGGAATCCCGCCACTAGCAGGGCGAACGTATAAATGAGAAAATAGATGTTAAAACGACCGACCTTCAGGTACAAAATGGTTCCATCCCTCAGCTGTATATCGCACCGAGTTGGCAAACATTTCCCACAGCAGGACCCCGAGGTTTTCTCCATCCGGTAATTCTGCAAACGCAAGGATGACACCTTAAAAAGTGAGTTTTAAGCATTGATAAACACTTCGCATTTAACCTCGGAATAACATTGGGGGCGAAACACCAGCCCCTGTGGAGAAGGCACGCAATCTAGGTGTCCTCCTGGACTCCCGGCTGACTATGGAAGACCAGGTGGCGGCCGTGGCCAGAGGGGCATTCCATCAGGTATGCCTGATGCGCCAATTGCGTCCCTTACTGGATCGGGGAGCCTTACGCACAGTCACTCAAGCACTCGTCACATCGCGACTTGACTATTGCAATGCTCTCTACATGGGGCTTCCCTTGAAGTGCACCCGAAGACTACAGTTAGTCCAGAACGCGGCCGCGCGGATAATTACGGGAGCGCCCAAACACTCCCATATAACACCTGTCCTACGCGAGCTCCACTGGCTTCCTGTGGTCTTTCGGGTGCGCTTCAAGGTCCTAACTACCATCTTCAAAACGCTCCATGGCTCGGGACCTAGCTATCTGCAAGACCGTCTCCTGCCCCATACATCCCTGGGACCGACACGCTCCCACAGAGAGGGCCTCCTCAGGGTGCCGTCGGTCGGGCAATGTCGACTGGCGGCGCCCAGGGGGAGGGCCTTCTCTGTGGCAGGGCCGGCCCTTTGGAACGACCTGCCCCCTGAAATCCGCACCATTCCTTTTAAAACGAGGGTTTTAAAAACGGTTACAACACAGGCATCTAACATCTATGTATTTGTATTTTGTATTTATTGATTTAATTCTATGTTCGCCGCCCCGAGTCCCTTGTTGTGAGATGGGAGCGGGATATAAATATGAAAAATAAATAAATAAATAAATAAACAGTGTTGGAAGGATCCTTGGAGGTCTACTAGTCCAACCTTCCCTGCTCAAACAGGGGATCTCATCCTCATTCAGCCTTGTTCTTGTTCTGTATTGTTTTGCAGTTCTTTCCGAAATGAACATTCATATTTTTTAAAAAATAAATTCAAGGTTCGTTTACCGCAGTTTCATAGTTATAGGCATCTTGCTTGCCTTTTCTTTTAATATTACACACTAGCCGTTCCTGGCCACAAGTTGCTGTGGCCCAGTCTCGTTAAATAGCCAACCAATCTGTGTGTAGATTAACACCTGCACACACAAAAATGTACACACAACCACCGTATAACCCCCAAGCTACCTATCTACTGTATTTCTCCCTCGCTCTATCACTCTACCTACCTACCTACCTACCTACCTACCTACCTACCTACCTACCTACCTACCTACTGTATTTCTCCCTCTCTCTATCACTCTACCTACCTACCTACCTACCTACCTACCTACCTACCTACCTACCTACCTACTGTATTTCTCCCTCTCTCTATCACTCTACCTACCTACCTACCTACCTACCTACCTACTGTATTTCTCCCTCTCTCTATCACTCTACCTACCTACCTACCTACCTACTGTATTTCTCCCTCTATCACTCTACCTACCTACCTACCTACCTACCTACCTACTGTATTTCTCCCTCTCTCTATCACTCTACCTACCTACCTACCTACCTACCTACCTATCTACCTACCTACTGTATTTCTCCCTCTCTCTATCACTCTACCTACCTACCTACCTACCTACCTACCTACTGTATTTCTCCCTCTCTCTATCACTCTACCTACCTACCTACCTACCTACCTACCTACCTACCTACTGTATTTCTCCCTCTCTCTATCACTCTACCTACCTACCTACCTACCTACCTACTGTATTTCTCCCTCTCTCTATCACTCTACCTACCTACCTACCTACCTACCTACTGTATTTCTCCCTCTATCACTCTACCTACCTACCTACCTACCTACCTACCTACCTACCTACCTACCTACTGTATTTCTCCCTCAGAGTATTTAATGTCATAAAGGATGACATAATACCTGTGGCCCACTGCTCCCTCTGTATCCCTCTACCTACCTTTTTTTACAATTTTTTACATTTCCATTGTGTGTACCTGGCACAGGTGTGATATCTACACAATCTATATATATATATCATTGGTGCCGTATTCGAAAGGAACGTTGTGTGAAAATTTGGAAGCGATCGGTACAGTAGTTTCGGAGATCAGCGGTTTTGAACAAACTCTTGTTCCATTTTTATTTATATAGATTGCAAAATCTGGGGAAAAAAACCAGACAATCGACGGATAATGATATCCGCTTCCTTCTTGTTCGGTATTGTTTTGCAGATCTTTCAAAATGAGCATTCCTATGTACATATTTGACAAATTCAATATTTTCTTTACAGCAGTTTCATCGTTAGAGGCGTCTTGCTTGCATTTTCCTTTAATATGACACTTTGCAAAACCTGGGTGGGTGGGAGGGAACATGACTATCAACAGACGACAATATTCTCGTTTTCGTGTTAGGGAAGTACAGACGAGTCAAGTTTGCTTTGAAAAATAAATCTGAGGAATCACATGTAATTACAGTCTCGTTTCTGGGAGCCAGGTTTCCCCACACGCAATCTGCCACTCAGCCAGCTGGTCCTTAAGGAGAGTGGCAGAGTTTCACGTCAATGGCACATCTCCCGTGGGGACCTCTGATCCCAACTGAAGGCATCCTGCATCCTCCTTCTTGACAACTAGCTATTGCAGATAATAATCAGTGCAGGATTCTCTCTGCTGAAACATTTTCGCGACGATGGCCCTGATTTTTTTCGGTGTCCTCTATAAACATGTAATAAGCTTTTGGAGGAGGGCATTTTTCTTCTTGTTCTTCTTTAAAACCTAAAACAGCTTTAATTTGCAGCTTCCAGCTGCAATGTCCTATGTTTATTTAGAAACCAGGAGGGGAAGGAAAGGTCCGTGGCAAAACTAAACTTAATGAATGGCCTTATCAAATTAAAAGCTTGATTTCTTTCCATCAGCATGACATCATCGGGGACATTACAGCGTTTTCGGTCAGCCTTCACGTTCCTTTTGTTTGAACATCAAGGACATGTGTGCAACGTTAACTTTTATGTCCCTTTCTTCCAAATACTTTGGATTAAGTCTTGCAAGAAAATAGCCAGTCGAATGACACTAGGATATAAAACTGGAGCAGGCCCTCTCTGCTTTCCATCTAAAATTATGAAGTTATTTGTTTTATGATGGGGTCCATGAGTGCAAACAAAAGCAAGCAAACTTTGGATCCCGGCTTGTTTGGAAAGAAGACTTTGCAACAGGTGGGGACCTTGAAAGCAGCTCTCTTGGGACCTTGAAAGCAGCTACAGCTTTCGCCCAATGCCTGGGGGTTTGGGAAACAGTTCTGCAACGGATGAGGTAGTCGCAGGTATCAGCATGAAGACCACCAGGGGAAAATTTGCAGCAGCTGGGATGACTCAAGGAGATGTGCGCTCTCCATGTGCTCCCTTGGGTTGCCTTACACCTCTTTGGAACAGCTCTCTCTGAATATCACTTACTACTGTGTTGGTATATGTCAGGGTGTAAGAGAGTTCGTGACTGGTGGAGACATGGCAAGTGGGTCAACCAATGAGGGCTGTTTGGAAGCTGAAACAATATTTGCTGTGTGAGCAACAAGGAGACAGCAAGGAGCCTGGGCGTGGCTTAGTTCATCTGTATTATAGCTTTGAGTCTGTACAAAACAGGGATAGGTTCCTATTTGCTGGTTCGTTTTGCCTGTGCATTGCTCGCGCATGTGCAATTCACTGTAAATTGTTCTGCGCATGCACAAATATGTTTACATTTACGTTTATTTTTATGTTTATTTAAATTTATATACTGCCCTATCTCCCTGAACACCATGAAAAGCTAATAAAAACATGTCAGCAACATGGCCAGCCTGGGTCTCTCCCGGTTCTGCAACCCAAGCCAAATTATCACTACCAGTTCGGCCAAATCGGTGCTAGCCAGTAGAAACCGACCTCTGGTACAAAAGCTCTGAATTAGTCTGCTTCTCTGAACAGAAACTGTTCTCTCCTCTGCCTGTGTTTGTACCGGTATATACTACCACGTTGGCAAACCAGTTTTGGATATTATATACTTATTTCATGTGTTATAATATCTATAAAGAGAAGTTAATGAATCCTGCTGAATCAGTTACCTGTGTGTGCTTTCTGGGTGTGATCGCTGCAACAAACTCTGACAGTACATTGGGTGGTGTGATGACACAAAAGCAACACAAAAGCCAGACAACAGGTCTAACTCCCCTTTATTGCTCCCGCTGTGCCCCCAAAGGTCCCCACGTTTACTGCAAGTCCTGGAGCAAAGCTCTCACACCACACCTCTGGCTGTGAGTAACACAGTAAGCCAGGTTAGCCAAACAGTAACCAAGTTCAGCGAAGCAGGCAAACCCCACAAGACAGAGCACAATAATCTTCAGACATCGACAAATACGCACAAGGCTCCACCTACTCAACGCTTGTTCCTGACAAATGCCCTTCCCACTGGCGCCTCCTTACATCTCAGTCCCCAGGTGTGTCTTATGAAGGAGGGTGGGGCACTCTCCTCCCTCATAGCTGGCTCAGTCTGCGTTGGTCTCGCCTTCTCTCTTCCCTCCGTGCTCTAGGATCAGGAGGGGCTGGTCCTTGCTCTTTGCCTGAGCTCTGTCTCTCCTGCTCCTCCCTATCTGCAAGCCTTTCTAATTCTGAAAAGCTTTGCCCGGATTGACTCTGCCGTTCCCCAGTTTCGTCCAAGGTCCACAGAGCCTCCCTCTGAATCTCTTTTGGCTCTTTTTCCAGCTCACCTTCCCCCACAGATTCAGACTCCGATGGAGGCATGACAGGTGGGTTGTGGCTTTCAAACAGAAAGAACCTCCAATACTCCAATGGCCACCAAATGAGAAGATTGAATGGGAAAGTAAGCCCATATTTTCTGACAAAGCCAAGAGTAGAAAGACGAAAGGCTGTTGCAATTCGGAACCTTCAAAGTCAAGAAAGCTCCTTGGAGCTTGACGTTCTCTCTTACCTTGGGGCACGGTTCACAGGTAAATTTCCCACACGTCAATTTGTATGTCAAGTACCGTCCCTGCAGTGCAGTACATTGGCAAGTGGTGCACTCATCCACCATCAAGCGTTTCCCCGGCTGGAAAAAAAAAAGGAGAACATGTTTTTCTACCTTAGGTTGTCATTCCTATCATGAGAAACATCAAGATTGGATCCCCACCGCACCATTTCTTGCCGAGTTAAATGAGGGAAATCCTATGGGAAGAGGAGAATAACGAGGGCGCGTAGCTCAGCCAGCCAAGAGTCTACCTTGGAGCAGAAGCTTACAGGTTCAATTCCTGGGGTCCCCAATTCAGGCTGAAATCCTAAATTGGGGTCCATAGAAGGAAGAGGAGGAGACTGCAGCCAAAACAACTGAACAACAGAGTTGGAAGGGACCTTGGAGGTCTTCTAGTCCAAGCAGCAGATGCTATATAAGGGGTGTCAAACTTGATTTCTTTGAGGGTTGCACCAGGGTTGTATTTGACCTTGGAGGGGGGGCATGGTGGGCATGACTAGGCTGGGTGTGACCAGCTCAAAGCCACTTGAGCCAGGGTGACACTGTGGCAAGTCAAGTGCTCTGCTTGAGAAAACAGGCTTTTAAGTTCCGTTTTCTGCTGCGATGGCCTCCTGCAACCGTCTGCCAGCAAAAACGGAGCTCGGGAAGACCGCATGTAGCCCTCCCAAGCTCTGTTTTTAGTGGCAGAAGCACCGCAGAGTGGCCCCTTCACTGTTTCCAGGGTGGCCCTGAGGACACCGCTACTCTATACCATTCCAGACATGTCCTCTTAAAAGCCTCCACTGATGGAGCACCCACAACCTCTGTGGGAAACTTGTTCTTGACAGAATTGCTGAATTACACCTCCTAACATCTGCCTCATGTTACTCAGTAGCATTAGAAGAGCCACTTGGCTGTATATGTCATGTGTTAGCTATTGGCCCAAATTAATTGTTACCTCAAGTAGTTTGCCTGCTCTTGTTTTCCCCTGCTTAAACACCAATCTTCTCAGCAGAAATCACTTTCTTGCACCCAAAAGAATTGTGAATATTCACCTAATGCATTGATCTCAGTGGGTTTTGAACAGGCCAAATCAGAGGTGGTATTCAGCCGATTCTGATCAGTTCTGGTGAACCGGTAGTGGAAATTTTGAGTAGTTCAGAGAACTGGCAAATACCACCTCTGGCTGGCCATGCCCCCAGCTGATCAGAGTCCCAGCTGATTGGCTGGGTCTTCTTCTGTTGCCTTGCACAGGATAAACGGGAGGTGAAAAGCAGGTTAGTGGGGTGGGGAGGGAATGGGGATTTTGCAGTATCCTTCCCCTGGAGTGGGGAGGGAATGGGGATTTTGCAGTATCCTTCCCCTGGAGTGTGGAGGGAATGGAGATTTTGCAGTATCCTTCCCCTGGAGTGGGGAGGGAATGGAGATTTTGCAGTATCCTTCCCCTGGAGTGGGGAGGGAATGGAGATTTTGCAGTATCCTTCCCCTGGAGTGGGGAGGGAATGGGGAGTTTACAGCATCCTTCCCCTGGAGTGGGGAAGGAATGGGGATTTTGCAATATGCTTCCCCTGCTATGCCACCAATCCATGCCATGCTCATAAAACTGGGCCAATTCCATTTTTTTAAATCAGTAGCCCAGAGAGAATGACCTTCAAATGATTTCATTCAATCATTGTAATCTTCCTAGAGTCACACTTGTCGAGTTGGGAAGCATGCAAGTTTAATAAAGAAACAAATGCAATTGAAACAGGTGATGTGTTAGAATCTTACCGCAACAACAGTGCCATTCAAGGTGCAGCCTTTCACAGGTTCTGCAAGAGAGAAGTTGCATGCATTAGCATCTGGATCGTCCACAGGACAGTGAAAATGTCAACTCCTTTTTTCAATGTATAACCATCATCATCATTATCCAATTGGTTGATACCTAGGACACTGGCAGCAACCCCTATCAGTCAATGAAATATGTGACGCATCTCTAAATGTTCACTTGACCAAGTTTCATGCCTAATGAATAAAAGAAATAACAACAACAACAACAACAACAACAACAACATCATCAATGAATTGCAGCTTCCTGAAATAACACCAGCTACTGGGAACAACATATATTTTAAGAAGATACTTGGTTGATACTTAGGATGCTGGCAGCAACCCATATAGTATAATCTTTATTGTCATTGTACTTGTTTACCATGAAATTGGTATCAACCATTAGCACCAGTCCATGGTATTCGTGATACATTTTTTGAAGGTTCAGTTGACTGAGTTTCGTGTTTAAGGAATAAAGAATAATAATAATGATAATATTAATAATAAATACATAATTTAAAAAACCACAGAGTACGGGACTTGCAAATTGAAGTTGAGCCACTGTGGTAAAAGAAATCGCGTGTTGTCCCGATTGTAATTGGAGCCCTTGGAGCAAGACCTAAAAGGGCTACCTCGCTATGTAGAAATTCTAAATTTACCGGACTTGAAGATTCTGACTCCACAAAAAACCACCCTACTTGGAAAAGCTTCTATCCTCCGACGTTACCTTGACAGTTCCTAGGTCCTTGGTTAGGACTCGAGCTGTTGAGCAACCAACCAGCCCCAAAGGCTGTGAATCTCACCAAAGATTAACCACAGAAGTTTAATAATAATGATGATGATGATATAACAGTGATATCCATTGTCATCAAGGCACATGGTACCATGTCCAAGAATTTTACAAAGCACATCAAGAAATTGCAGCTTCCTGCAATAACACCAGTGGAACTGCAAAAGACTGCGCTACTCAGAACATCATATATTTTAAGAAGGTACTTGGTTGATACCTGGGATGCTGGCAGCAACCTGTACCAGCCAATAGCACCAGTCAATGGTATTTGTGGTGCATTTTTGAATGTTCAGTTGACTGAAGTTTCATGTTTAATTAATAAAGTATATAATAATAAGCAGCAGCTGGAAGGAAAGGAACCTGAAGATCTTCTAGTCCAACCCCTTGCTCAAGCAGGAAACCATACAACATTTCAGACAAA
>CM077656.1:22802085-22909585 GCA_039707465.1 Rhabdophis nuchalis | reverse complement strand
GAGTCCTTGTAGGTAGGTAGGTAGAGGGATAGAGAGAGGAAGAAATATAGTAGGTAGGTAGGTAGGTAGGTAGGTAGGTAGGTAGGTAGGTAGGTAGAGGGATACAGAGAAAGGAAGAAATATAGTAGGTAGGTAGGTAGGTAGGTAGGTAGGTAGGTAGGTAGGTAGAGGGATAGAGAGGGAGAAATACAGTAGGTAGGTAGGTAGGTAGGTAGGTAGGTAGGTAGGTAGGTAGGTAGAGGGATACAGAGAGGAAGAAATATAGTAGGTAGGTAGGTAGGTAGGTAGGTAGAGGGATAGAGAGAGGAAGAAATATAGTAGGTAGATAGGTAGGTAGGTGGATAGAGAGAGGAAGAAATATAGTAGGTAGGTAGGTAGGTAGAGGGATAGAGAGGGAGAAATACAGTAGGTAGGTAGGTAGGTAGGTAGGTAGAGGGATACAGAGAGGAAGAAATATAGTAGGTAGGTAGGTAGGTAGGTAGAGGGATAGAGAGGGAGAGGGAGAAATACAGTAGGTAGGTAGGTAGGTAGGTAGTAAGAGGGATACAGAGAGGAAGAAATATAGTAGGTAGATAGGTAGGTAGGTGGATAGAGAGAGGAAGAAATATAGTAGGTAGGTAGGTAGGTAGGTAGGTAGGTAGGTAGGTAGGTAGGTAGGTAGGTAGGTAGGTAGAGGGATAGAGAGGGAGAGGGAGAAATACAGTAGGTAGGTAGGTAGGTAGGTAGGTAGGTAGGTAGGTAGGTAGGTAGGTAGGTAGGTGGGTAGTGAGGAGAGAGAGGGAGAAATACAATAGGTAGGTAGGTTGGGGGTTATACGGTGGTTGTGTTGTACGTGTTTGTGTGTGCAGGTGTAGATCTACACACAGATTGGTTGCCATTTAACCAGACTGGGCCACAGCAACGCCTGGCCGGGAACGGCTGGTCTCTAATAAAATGGAACTTTGAGGAAACTTAAGACTCGGAGTCTCCTTTCGTTGGGGGGTGGGGGTTACTTGGAACCCTGCCAATAAGATCATCAAACTGGAGATCAAAAAGGAGGCTATCAGGCCATCCCCTGGTCGATATTTCTCCCTTCTCCAATGTGGACAGAGCAGCACCGAGCCGTTTGTCACGGCATGCGCGCCCAACGATGGAACATGGC
The DNA here is from genome assembly GCA_039707465.1 of Rhabdophis nuchalis. Taxonomy (NCBI): domain Eukaryota; kingdom Metazoa; phylum Chordata; class Lepidosauria; order Squamata; family Natricidae; genus Rhabdophis; species Rhabdophis nuchalis. The sequence goes on along the minus strand of CM077656.1, from coordinate 22,908,444 downwards.
AGCTATATTTCAGGAACCGTTGCAAATGCTTACCGTGTCATGTTCAAAGGCTTTCAGCGTCTTGAAATACGGACTTTAAAAATAGTCTTTGCACAAGCCCTTAAAAATCCCATCTTCCTGAAATTTTTATGGATTCTAATAATAAGCCCTTTTTAGGTTCATGCCGAACAGATGGGGAAGAACAAGCTTTCCTACTTCAAAAGGAAAACCACCGTCATGAAACACGATGGATTGTGCTCAGATTTTACGGCCCGCCTCACCAAAGAGACAAGGTTACTGACTTCCCTAAGTTTGCCCGGTTATTGGCCGGTGGGATAGAATTAAAACGGGGTATTCCTGAAATTCAGAACTATTTTTCTTGGTTCTATTTTATATTTTATCAGTCACTTTCCTCCAGCTTTGCGCCAGCTTTCGGGTACGGCCGTGCAAAGCAATGAGTGATGATTTTGTCCAACTCTTTATTTTCCACATTGCAAATTTGTCGCAGATTCTACATGTTGAGGATGTCTCCTTTAGAAGACAAGAGAGTTGTGCAATGGAATTTGCAGCTAGAGATACGTTGCTAGATTTCACACTAATAGCCACGGACGCCGATGGTAAAAACAAGTGGTCTTTACCTGTGGTGGAAAAATAAACTACTTCTTCACAAACAGTGATCGTCAGTCTTGAATCAAAATACAGTCTATAACTCAAACCGTTGGCTTACGGTCGTTCAATCTACGAACCTCCTTGCTTCTTCGCCTTTCACTGATCTAAACCCGACATCCAGAGTCTCCATTCAAAATGATCAGCGTCTAACTGTGATTCCGGCTCCCTCTTATGGCCGAGTTAGGAAACAATTACAGCCAATTACATTTCACTGTAGCATTTAAAGTTACAGATACCATTTCAATCATGGCTTATATATATATTGCCAACCCAACACTAGGATTATAGTCCTGTCCAACCTCTAAACACACACACACACACACACACACACACACACACACACACACACATACACACACACCAAATTGCAGGAAGATTGAATTCTGTTGGATGTCCATTTTGATATTTGCATCATGTAAATGATCTAGTTCCATGATGGCGAAACTATGGCTCACGAGCTAGAAATGGCACACAGAGCATCTCTCCAGGCACAGGACCTTTGGCCTGTTGCTCTTCCAGGTTCCGGTGGCTGGCCAACTGGTCTTCACGTGTGCTGGAGCACTGGAAACCAGAAGAGCAGGTGACCGGTGTGCATGCGCACACAGGTGAAGGGCCCCTCTCATAGGGAATAAAAGAGGAGCAACAGGGGAGTGGAGTTTGCAGAAACCCATTAGTTCATTCCTGCATTCTTGCCAAGTATTGCGGAATCTGAAAGATCTCGGCCTGGCCCCTCTCCAAGCCTGATAAAGGCCGTAATTGTGAATTATCTTGGAAGACTGTGGGAGAGAAAAGACTTGGCTGGAAAGGAATTCACTGTCAATTAAATAAAAGGAGTTTATCGGGACGAGGACTTGACTCCGTGCTGCTGGGGAAGTCTCGGTCAGAACACTAACTTTATGACTTTGTAGCAACTACAGTACAGGAAGTCCTCGACTTACAACAGTTTGTTTAGTGACCAAAGCTACAACAGCACTGGAGAACGTGACTTAGGACAATTTGTCACACAAACACTGCATCGCATGATCAAAATTCAGGCACTTGGCAAACGACTCATATTTATGACCGATGCATTGTTCCGGGGGTCACACGATCCCCTTTTGCGTCCTTCTGACAAGCAAAGTCAAATGGGGAAGACAGATTCACTTAACAACCATGTTACTAACTTAACAACTGCAGCAACTTGCTTAACAACGGTGGCAGGAAAGGTCGTAGAATGGGGGAAAACTCACTTAACAAATGTCTTGGTTATCAACATAAATTTTGGGTGAGGACCACCAGCATATGGATTTGCTAGCCCTAAGAGTTCCTGGTCTTCAAGAACCAACCAGTTCTTTCCGTTACCTTAGAAGAGTCCAACTAGATTTTCAAAAACCCTTATTTGATGCGAAACCATATTTGGGAACTTTACCTACCGGTGGGCAGGACATACTGCATCCTTTCTCCAGACATTGGGTAATTTGGAGTCCTGTGACGGCATCTTTCATGTCGGTACAAGAGCATTCCTTACAGCCTTCCTCCCAGGTCATGCCAAGAGGGTAGACAATGTTGTGGTGGACACACACCTGGCAATAACGAGAAATAGTTTCATTTCATCTCCTTGAGTTCTTGAGGCATGCTTGGCTTCAACCATCCAGAGAAGAGAGGAGAGGAGAGGAGAGGAGAGGAGAGGAGAGGAGAGGAGAGGAGAGGAGAGGAGAGGAGAGGAGAGGAGAGACTGGACTGGACTGGACTGGACTGGACTGGAGAGGAGAGGAGAGGAGAGGAGAGGAGAGACTAGACTAGACTAGACTAGACTGGACTGGACTGGACTGGACTGGACTGGACTGGACTGGACTGAACTGAACTGGAGAGGAGAGGAGAGGAGAGGAGAGAAAGACTAGACTAGACTGGACTGGACTGGACTGGACTGGACTGGACTGGACTGGAATGGACTGGACTGGACTGGACTGGACTGGACTGGAGAGGAGAGGAGAGGAGAGGAGAGACTAGACTGGACTGGACTGGACTGGACTGGAGAGGAGAGGAGAGACTAGACTAGACTGGACTGGACTGGACTGGACTGGACTGGAATGGAATCGACTGGACTGGACTGGACTGGACTGGACTGGACTGGAATGGAATGGAATCGGACTGGACTGAACTGGACTGGAGAGGAGAGGAGAGGAGAGGAGAGACTAGACTAGACTGGACTGGACTGGACTGGACTGGAATGGACTGGACTGGACTGGACTGGAGAGGAGAGACTAGACTAGACTAGACTAGACTAGACTAGACTAGACTAGACTAGACTAGAATAGAATAGAATAGAATAGAATAGAATAAAGAGTTGATGAAAATCTGAAGTTCGGGAGGGGATTGACAGATATGGACCATGGAAAGGACTGGAGTTGATGGCAGGGGGAGGTTTTTTTTGGGGGGGGGCTTACCTGATCAGGAATGCATGTAGTAGATGTGCAATCACAATCATTGGTGACAGACGATGAGAGATAACCTGGTGGGCAGGTCACCGTTGAATTGTTACAGTTACAAACACACCGAAATTCGTCGCAGCACTGAGTCTTCGCCCAAATCAGTTTCCGGTGTGGTGGGCAGATCGGGTTGGGCTTTGCCTCGCAGTCTTCCTTTTTGCAGACTGCCAATCAAATTGGAAAATCCAAACAGTTAGCAGGAGAGGTGTCTGCTCCCCCCTCCCACCCACCCACCCTCCTGTGTTCTAGGAAATGGGGAAGGAAGGGGAAATAGAAAACCTATAGCAGACGCCAAATAGGGGAGACGTTAGGAAGTCAACCCAGCGTTTGGCGGTTGAAAGGAATATTACCGCAAGCATAATCGGGCCGACATCCTCCAGGATTTGTCTGGATCAGTTGGAGACCATCTTCGCAGTGAGGTATGGGGGATAATTTACAAGAGATCAGATCGCAGACTGAAGACAGGAAAGGAAAAAAAAGGGAGATTATGTCTTGCAACGAACCACAGAGCAGGATCGATTCAGAGCATGAAGGAGCCCAGAGGCCTCTTGCCAATTGTCAAAGGGTGGCTTAAGACCATCGACTCTTGGGTGGCCTTTGGTGAGATGCATGGATGGATGGGTGGGTGGGTGGGTGGATGCACAGACAGACAGATATGGATGGACGGATGGACGGACAGATGGACAGACAGTTATGCATGGATGGATGGATGGATGGATGGATGGATAGAGATGGATGGATGGATGGATGGATGGATAGAGATGGATGGATGGATGGATAGATAAACAGACAGACATGGATGGATGGATGGATGGATGGATGGATGGATAAACAGACAGATATGGATGGATGGATAGAGATGGATGGATGGATAGATAAACAGACAGACATGGATGGATGGATGGATGGATAGATAGATAGATAGATAGATAGATAGATAGATAGATAGATAGATAGATAGATAGATATGGATGGATAAACAGACAGATATGGATGGATGGATGGATGGATAGATGGATGGACGGACAGACAGATATGGATGGATAAATGGATGGATGGATAGATAGATGATAGATGACAAAGATAGATAGATGATAGATAGATAGATAGATAGATAGATAGAGAGAGAGAGAGAGAGAGAGAGAGAGAGAGAGAGAGAGAGAGATAGATAGATAGATATGGATGGATAAACAGACAGATATGGATGGATGGATGGATGGATGGATAGATAGATGATAGATGACAGATAGATAGAAGATAGATAGATAGATAGATAGATAGATAGATAGATAGATAGATAGATAGATAGATAGATAGATAGATGATAGATAGATAGATAGATAGATAGATAGATAGATAGATAGATAGATAGATAGATAGATAGATAGATAGATAGATAGATAAATACATACATAGATAGATACATAGATACATGGATGAATGGATGAATGGATGGATGGATGGATGGATGGATTTTCATCAGAAATTGTGGGTTCAATTACAGTTATGAGGATTATTTGTACTACAATGTGACAATGATTCTCAGGAACCTACCACATTCAAAGGCTGGACAGCACTGATTGGAATTCCTCTGGAGTCTTGGAACCTCACAGGGACCACAGTCAATGGCTGAGAGAGAGAGAGAGAGAAAAAAAAAGGAGAGGGAGGGAGGGAGGGGGAGGGAGAAAGAGAGAGAAATATAAGCATCAATATTCAAACAGGATGAGCCGACTTCCAAGAATTCTCCAGGGGCTATTTTGTTCTTCACGCAGAACAATGCAATATATGCGTTGGGCAAATCCCCACGGAAGATCCAGAATTACAGAACAACAGAATTGGAAGGGGCCTTGTAGGTCATCTAGTCCAACCATCACCACACACACACACACACCCTAAAAAAATTAGGAGACAGTTTCTTCTACGTGATTTCCCTTATTTTTGTTGAGGGACATCATGCCGAAGAGACAGTTGAATGGTCCCCGTGGCAAGTGGCTGCCTTGTTTCAGGTCGTGCCTTTCCACGCAATGCAGCCTCGCTCGAAGATATTGTTTTCAAGGCCTTTTGAAAAGACAGTTGGGCTTACGTTTAGCTGTCGGGCAAGGCTGAGCCGCGCAATTAACGGTCCTGTTCTCCAGGCACATGCACACTTTGCAGGGGTCAGTGGAAGGAATCCACGTTTCCAAGGGCTGTTGAAAAAAAAAAGAATAATCAACAGGGAAACAGGATTAGGATTAAGACAGTAAATGAGGCAGAAGCCTTTATTAAAAAAAACATTCTTCCCTTCTAGGAGATAAAGATAGCGGAGGCGGGGAAGAGAGCAGCAAGACACAAGATATGGGAACGGAGCAGTGGTGGCTTTCTGCAGGCTCGCACCTACTCGCGAGAGCCGGTTGGTGAAATTTAGAGAACCGGTGAGAGGGGGTTCCACCGGCGTACCTGGAAGTAAATCTGGCCCGCCGCTGCCAGTGACCCAACGGGAAGGAAAGGAAAGGAAAGGAAAGGAAAGAAGGAAGGAAGAAGAAAGAAGAAAGAAAGAAAGAAAGAAAGAAAGAAAGAAAGAAAGAAAGAAAGAAAGAAGAAAGAAAGAAAGAAAGAAAGAAAGAAAGAAAGAAAGAATTTATCATCACAATTGAGCCCAAAATTTTGGTTGCTAAGCAAGAGCGTTCTTAAATGAGTTTCACCACATTTTAAAAGGTGGCCACTCCCACCCTGTCACATGACTGACAAGTCACGCCCACAAAATAGGCCACATCTACAGAGTAGGTTCTAAAAAAATTTGAAACCCACCACTGGAACGGAGCAATATCGACAAGGCTCAGGTCCCAAAAGGAATTGTATTTGACATATTTTTGAAAATATCAAAAAAAGAAAGGATTGAACATACGGTTGATATAAAGTAAGAACTCTGTATATGCTTATCCTTTGTATGTCGCACTTAAATTTTTTTTTTTAAAGGAAAGAAAGCTGCTGCCTTTGACACGAGTTACAAACAATTCCAGGGCCTCGCCCTTTCCCCCAATTTTACAAGCGTGCTCCTGAAAATACTGAAAGAAAGAGAAATGTGTTGCTATCCATTAAATAAAGCGTACCAAATATTGACTCAATGAGACAAGCAAAGCCAGACTTTGGAAAATTTCAGGAGGCATAGTGTTCCGCATTATTCCTTGGTCATGCATTTTATAACAAAGGCACACCAGCCTCTTTTACACTAAAAACGTTCCAGATTCCTTCGTGAGCGCATATATATATATATATATATCTCCATCCTTTCCTAAGACTATAAGGCTGATGGTAAACAGACACGGAACTGCATACCCGTAACTCCTTGGAGAGGCTACTCAAAAGCCATAAATAACTCCGGAGAGCAATGGACACCAAAGGTGTTCCACAGATGGAAACAAAAGGGAAATATTAAATAGCCTAAGGCGGCTATTGCTCACAAGCTGAGACTTTCATTGCTGAGGTACACCTAGGATTTTTGCCTAGGGTTCCGTTTTGAAAATTATGTCCCTGTGTCATAATATTTAGAATAGAATAGAATAGAATAGAATAGGGTAGAATAGAATAGAATAGAATAGAATAGGGAAGGGAAGGGAAGAGAAGAGAAGAGAAGAGAAGAGAAGATACAGTAAAGAAGGATATACAATACATAGAATATATAGAATATACAGAAGAAGAGAAGAGAAAATAGAATAGAACAGAATAGAATAGAATAGAATAGAATATGGAAAGGAATAGAATAGAATATGGAAAGGAATAGAATAGAATAGAATATGGAAAGGAATAGAATAGAATAAAATAGAATAGAATAGAATAGAATAGAATAGAATAGAATAGAAGAGTTGGAAGAGACCTTGGAGGTCTTCTAGTTCAACCCCCTGCTTATTTATTTCATTATATGGCATATTGAAAACCACGTGGCACTTTCCACATTGTTATGGATGGTGAGGGAGAAAAAGGTTAACAAAATAAGAATAGGATTCCTGCCATTTATTTGTTTGCTTGTCAACATTTTTAAAATAGCCTTATTTTGCTCTGTTGTGTGGATGGCACTGAAATATGGACCGGATCCTATGAAATCTGCAAGGTCCTGTCCCTCTGAAGAGTTTTTCATTTTCTCAATAGATAGAGGGTAGGCCACAGTGGCCCTTTGATGCCTTGTGGACTTCAAATCCCAGAATCCCCCACGGCTGGCTGAGGAATTCTCCCAGAATTCCTCAGCCAGACATGGGGGATTCTGGGAGTTGAAGTCCACAAGGCCTCAAAGGGCCATCGTTCCCCAAAAACCTCTGCAGTAGAGGCTGGGAATCCCAAATTAAAGCCTCACCTGATGGCGACTTCCATCTTCGCTGACGCATTGGGAGCAGATGCCTTCGTCAACACACGCACCATCCAGGATGGCCTGTCCCGGCGGGCAGAAACAGCCTTCGGTTGGATAGTCCATACAAACTTGCAGGTTGGTCCCATTCTCACATTGCTTTATGCAACCTTTCTGGCAATGCTGGTATATCAGAGAGGCTGGGCATTTCATGGCTGCAGAGGTCAAGCCAACAAAAGGAAATTCAACAAAGTCCATTAGAAAAATAAGCCGGGTGGCCCTGGCAAGAACGTAAATTAGTGAAGAAAGGATCAATGTGCTAAAAATAAACCACCTCTAATCTACCCTGGATGATCGAACTAGGTTGGGGAAGGGAAAAAAAGAAATCTAATTAGGCTAAGTAGAATTCTTGCCAACCACTGAGAACTGCCAAAAATGTCATTTCAGATTTTGATCGCGGGACTCTGGCAAGCAAATTCCAAAGTTGAAGCCCAAAAGAAGAAGAAGAAGAAGAAGAAGAAGAAGAAGAAGAAGAAGAAGAAGAAGAAGAAGAAGAAGAAGAAGAAGAAGAAGAAGAAGAAGAAGAAGAAGAAGAAGAAGAAGAAGAGGAGGAGGAGGAGGAGGAGGAGGGAGGAGGAGGAGGAGGAGGAGGAGGAGGAGGAGGAGGAGGAGGAGGAGGAGGAGGAGGAGGAGCCATCAAGCTGTTGGAACCTTAAATCAATAATCTGAATGTATTTCATATATAAATTGCTGGGGGACGGTTTGTGTAAACTCTTTCAGATATTAATAACAATAATAACAGAATACCAGAGTTGGAAGGGATCCTGTAGGTCATCTAGTCCAACCCCTTGCTCAAACAGGAGAACTTACATTCTTGGTCAGATGCTCAATTCTTAGGTTTCCTTGTTAGGAGGAGGAGGAGGAGGAGGAGGAGGAGGAGGAGGAGGAGGAGGAGGAGGAGGAGGAGGAGGAGGAAGAAGAAGAAGAAGAAGAAGAAGAGGAGGAGGAGGATGTAAAATAGAATAGAATAAGAATAGAATAGAATAAGGAAAGAATAGAATAGAATAGAATAGAATAGAATAGAACAGAACAGAATAGAATAGAATAGAATAACAAGAGTTGGAAGGGACCTTGGAGGTCTTCTAGTCCAACCCCTGCTTAGGCAGGAAACCCTACACCATGTCAGACAAAGGGTTATCCCATCTCTTCTTAAAAACTTGGGGCATTTATAACTTCTGGAGGCAAGTTGTCCCACTGGTTAATTGTCCTCACTGTCCGGAAATTTCTCCGTAGTTCGGACTGCTTCTCTACTCGATTAGTTCAAAAGGAGTAGGAGCATTTCCCGTTGCAACTTCTCAACTGGAGCCTCCCGTGTTGCCGTCGTGGCTAAAGGATGCGTAATAACGCCCATTTTTCTTGCGTTTGGCTTTTTAAACCCATTTGCAAATTGACGTGGAAGCCTTCCGAATGAAGGGGAGATTGGAGGGGAAAATAATAGATTGGGAGACCAAAAGATTCATTGGTCTCCGACATCCGCAGCATGCTTGATTTTAAAAAGCCAACCGGAATCGCGCTAAGAAACTGGACACAAATCAGATTCGAGTCTGGGTTTTTTTTTTCCCCCAAAGGCTTCATCTTAAACTTGACATAAATCGCTTTTAAGTACCATTAGAAGAGAATATCTCACAATCCGGGCGATATTTCAATGGCTTGAAGAGCCGTTGCTATTTTTTATTATTATTAGAGCATGAATAATGGTTAGAATGAAAAGGAATAAATTTGACCGAGTGTACGAAAGACACCCTCAGACGTTACTTATACAGATCGTCCCCGACTTAACGACAGTTTGTTTAGTGGCCGTTCAAAATTACAAGGCACTAAAAACGCACCATTTTCCCACAGTTTGCAACATCGTCAATGGTCCTGTGATCAAAATTTCAGTCGCTCGGCAACTGGTTCATATTTATGACCGTTGCTGTGTCCCAAGGCTACCTGATCCCCTTTTGCGACCTTCCGACAAGCAAAGTCAATGGGGAAGACAGATTCACTTAACTACCGACGGACTGCCGGCTGCCTGCAATTTGGCAGTTCGAATCTCACCAGGCTCATGGTTGACCGAGCCTTCCATTCTTCCGAAGTTACTAAAATGAGGACCCAGATTGTTGGGGGCAAGAGGCTGACTCTGTAAACCGCTAAGAGAGGGCTGTAAAAGCACTGCGAAGTGGTATATAAGTCTAAATCTTATTGCTCTCCTTCCTTCCTTCCTTCCTTCCTTCCTTCCTTCCTTCCTTCCTTCCTTCCTTCCTTATTCCTTTTCTCCTTCTCCTTCTTCGTGGGACAGTGGTTAGAATGCAGGGTTGCAGGATGACTTTGCCCATTGCCATCAGTTCAATTCTGACTGGCTCAAGGTGGACTCATCCTTCCATCCTTCCGAGGTGGGTAAAATGAGGACCCAGATTGTTGGGGGCCATAGACTGACTCTGTAAACTGCTTAGAGAGGGCTGTAAAAGCACTGTGAAGCGGTATATAAATGCTATTGCTATTAACAAATGTCCCACTCAGCAACAGGAATTTTGGGCTCAATTGTGATCGTAAGTCGAGGGCTACCTGTATCGGCAGATGAAAAGGACCTGCCTTTTCATTCAACTTGTAAGGACCATCTAAGGCAAAGGTCGGCAACTTGTGGCTCTGGAGCCGCATGTGGCTCTTCCATCCCTCTGCTGCGGCTCCCTGTCACCGGTCACCTCCACAATTGATAGGGCTTTCATTTAGGATAGGTAGAGGAAAAAGGATAGCATGCTAGGAGGAGATTCTATGGTGGGGTAACCAGACTTCCGGTCGGTTGCAGAATTGAACAGGGGGGCTTCCGGTTAGGACCTTTGTGGCTCTTTGAGTGTTTACAGTTGCCGATCCCTGATCTAAGGAAATTACAGATAGTGCAAAACCAGAGGCAGCATTTTTATCGAGAAGGTATAAAACCCTCACCGCAGAAATCCGGCGTTCTCCAGTCCACGCAAACCCCGTGCACTTTGCAAAGATGGGCGTAGGAGGCTATAATCTCGCACATCTCCTCCCCAAAGCAATTGTTCTCTTCGCACGTGGCGTAGAAAATGTTGGGGGGGATGACCTGATGGCACTGGTAAAAAACAGTGGAAAGCAGGATGCTGCAGCGGGTGCTCGCGTGCTCGACGCAAACCTCAGGCCTCCTCTCCTTGCAGACCCTTCCCGGCTGCTGAATGGTCCAATCCTGGATGAAAGCAGTGACGTCACGAGCGATGGAGTCATTCTTTAAGAGCAGATCATTCTCTCTGCTTTGGTCACAGGCCCCTAAAGGAAACACCGAGGAAAGAAATTGAGGGATTGCACAGATCGGGATGTCAAACTCAAATTCATTGAGGGCTGCATCAGGGTTGTGGGGCTGGGGTAAGTGTGGCCAGGATAGGCATGGTTATGGTGGGCGTGGCCAGCTGAACATCACTCGTCTTGGAGGTACCTGTGGTGGCCAAGTACTAAGGCAGAACTTCCTTCAGATCCTCCTTCTCTCTCATTATAATCTCCTTCCTTCCTTCCTTCCTTCCTTCCTTCCTTCCTTCCTTCCTTCCTTCCTTCCTTCCTTCCTTCCCTCTTCCTTTTCTTTTCTTCTTCCTTCCCCTCTTTTATTTCTTGACTTACCAGCTTGTCATGCTGAAGAATACAAGAATTTAATAGGGGAAGGGGTGGTTTCCCAGCCAGCAGAATCTCTATGAGATCCAAATGGAATTTTATACAAATACAGAATAACAGAGTTGGAAAGGACCTTGGAAGTCTTCTAACCTAACCCCCTGAAGGGCCATCTAAGGCAAAGGTCGGCAACCTGTGGCTCTGGAGCCGCATGTGGCTCTTCCATCCCTCTGTAGCGGCTCCCTGTCACTGGTCAGCTCCACAATTGATAGGGCTTTCGTTTAGGATAGGTAGAGGCAAAGACCCTATGCCATTTCAGACAAGTGGCTGTCCAGCCTTTTCTTAAAATCCCGTAGAGATGAAACATCCACAACTTCTGAAGTTCCCCTGATTAATTGTTAGAACATTCCTCTTTAGTTCTAACTTGATTCTCTCCTTGATTAGTTTCCATCCATTGCTTCTTGTTCTGCCCTCAGGTGCCTTGGAGAATAGCTTGACTCCCTCTTCTTTGTGGCAACCCCTGAGATATTGGAAGAGTGCTATCATGTATCCCCTGGTCCTTCTTTTCATTAAACGAGACCTACCCAGTTCCTGCAACCGTTCTTCATATGTTTTAGCCTCCTGTCCCCTCATCCTCTTTGTTGCTCTTCTCTGCACTCTTTCTAGAGTCTCCACATCTTTTTGAATAGCGTGGTGGGTACAATACTCCAACTGGTAGTACAATACTGGGCTACAATACTCCAAGTATGGTCTTACCGCAAGGCCTCCTAGAGACCGAATGCATTTAAGACCCATTACACCCAAGATTTACTATAGAGAGATGAATGTGCGAAAGGCTTCGGTCGTTGTGAAACACTCAGAAATGGTCCTTGGGGAGGGATCACCTTTCCAACGTACCACAAAGCCCATACATTTTCGAGGCAAAGCTCTTTGGGCTAAGCTGTAAGGTGAATTCGTTGTTGCTTGGAGTGAAGGCAAGGCTGTGGTTCTGTTGCAGAAACCTGACTTCATGCATTATTGTCCCATAGACGTTGGCTTCCAGTTGACCGTTATTGTAAGGAGGTGTCACTTCCAAGCCATTCACAGCCACCTGTTTGGGAAAAGTGGGTTAAAGAAGAATTAGATTAGATTGACAAGAGTTGGAAGGGACCTTGGGGGTCATCTAGTCCAACACACACACACACATGCAAGCAGGAGACCCTACACCATTTCGGACAAAAATGGTATTCCAGTCTCTTCTTGGAAGCCTCCAGTGATGAAGCTCCCACAACTTCTGAATTAAACCACAGAGGTCAAGAAAGCAACGGGGATTGGAAGGGGCAGCTAAAATACACCACGAGGTTGAGAGCCAAGTGCAGGCAGTCCTCGACTTCCGACAGCTCCAGTTAGTGACCGTTCAAAGTTACGACATCGCTGAAAAAAAGTGGCTTACGGTCGTTTTTCACATTTGCGATCGTTGTAGCATCCCCACGGTGACGTGACTTACATTCGGACGCTTGAAAAACGGGCTCGCATTTATGACGGTTGCAACATTCCAGGGTCACGTGATCCCTTTTTTTATGACCTTCCGACAAGCAAAGCCAAATGGGGAAGCCAGCTTCACTTAACAACAGCGTTGTTCGTTTAACGACTGCAGGGATTCGCTTAACAAACAGGGCAAAAATCACTTAGCAAATTCCTCCCTTAGTCACATAGATTTTGAGCTCAATTGTGGTCATAGGTGGAGGACTAAGTTCTCCACTTATGACCACAACTGAGCTCAAGATTTATGCCGCTAAACGAAGGTGGAAGAGCCCTTACTGGAAGCCTCCCGACTCATTGGGGAACAGATAACGATAACGGAATGCAGGCACTCCTAGACTTACGATGACCATCGAGCCCAACATTTCTGTTGCAAAGCAAAACATTCGTTCAGCGAGCTTTGCCCCATCTTACGACCTTTCTTGCTGCAGTTGTTAAGCGAATCTCTGCAGTGGTTCAGTTAGCAACCTGGTTGTTAAGTGAACCTGTTTTCCCCGTTGCTTGTTGGAAGGTCCCAAGAGCCCATTGAGCTTGGGGATGCTGCAGCGGTCGCTAAGTGTGAAAAACTGTCCTACGTCACTGTTTTTCAGCGCCGTTGTAACTTTGAATGGTTCCCTAAACCACGGGTCTCCAACCTTTGCAACTTTAAGTCTGAAGGACTTCAGCTCCCAGACTTCTCCAGCCAGCTTTGCTTTGCTGGCTGGAGAATTCTGGGAGCTGAAGTCCTTCAGACTTAAAGTTGCAAAGGTTGGAGTCCCCTGCCCTAAACGAATGGTTGTTACGTTGAGGAGTAGCTGTGTAGAAGAGGAGGCCTGGGTGGAAGGGCAGCTGTCTTGAGTGGGAAGCAAAACCCGTTTCCCCAACCAGCAGAAGGATGGCAGGTGATTCGAAGCCCCAAAGAAGGGGGGGGGGGAGAGAAATCATAATTTCTGGCAGTGTTGTGGTGCCACGTTTGCAGAAAACGAGACTTCTGGAGTGGCTACTGCCGTTTCGTGCAACCCAGCACAATTAAGTGGCAGTCTGTTCCGAATTAGCCTGTTTTATCCTGGAATTTGGGTTTTGTCCAGTCCCAGAGCAAAGCCTTACAGCCTCTTCCTTTTATACGGAAAGAGGTTCAGTCTTGCTCATGAAGCGCCATGACTGCAAACGTGGCTGGGGCCTTTTTAGAATAGAATAGAATCACATTATTGTCACTTCGGGTGTACATTAATTGGGGGGAACAGAGAGAGAGACAGAGAGAGAGAGAGACAGACAGACAGGGAGACAGAGAGAGAGAGAGAGACAGAGAGACAGTGAAAGACAGAGAGAGAGAGAGAGAGAGAGAAAGACACACACAGAGAGAGACAGAGAGAGAGAGAGAGACAAAGAGAGAGAGAGACAAAGAGAGAGACATGTGCGTACACACGCACACAAACACACAAAGCGAGAAAGACAAAGAGAGAGACAGAGAGACAGAGAAAGAGAGACAGAGAGAAAGACACAGAGAGACACACACACAGAGAGAGAGAAAGAGAGACAGAGAGAAAGACACATAGAGAGAGAGAGAGACAAAGAGAGAGACAGAGAGAGAGAGACAAAGAGAGAGACAGAGAAAGAGAGACAGAAAGAAAGACACAGAGAGAGACACACACAGAGAAAGAGAGAGAGAAAGAAAGAGAGAGAGACAAAGAGAGAGAGAGACAAAGAGAGAGAGACAAAGAGAGAGAGACAAAGAGAAAGACATGTGCGTGTACACACACACACAGACACACAAAGAGAGAGACACAGAGAAAAAGAGACAGAGAAAGAGAGACAGAGAGAAAGACACAAAGAAAGAGACACACAGAGAAAGAGAGAGAGAAAGAGAGAGAGAGACAGAGAGAGAGACAAAGAGAGAGAGAGAGACAGAGAGAGAGAGAGAAAGAAAGAGAGACAAAGAGAGAGAGATGTGCGTGCACACACACACACACACACAAACACACAAAGAGAGAGAGAGAGACGCATACACTGAGAGTGAGAGATTAGCCCAAACTCACCAAGCTAGCTTTCAGGGCTAAGGTGAGGCTAGAACTCTCAGTCTCCTGGGGATTGACCCTGTCACCTAGCTGACTTTCATGGCTAAGGTGGGACTTGAGCTCCCAGTCTCCTGGTTTCCAGCCTGGTGTCCTTCACCGCAAGACCAAACTGGCTCTCAATTATTGGTCTTGAAATGACCTCTAGGAGGCTTTTTAGAAACCCTCCTGTACTTTGGGGAGTCACCCTCTCATGGAACCCCCATCCTGAAATCCAAACCAAAAGGAGGCCCCTTGCCCTACTCTTAGTTGTTTCCCTCTCGGGTCCTTCTTCTCTTACCGTCATGTTGTTGTAGAGCTGCACAGAGAAGCCCCGGTGTGTGACCTCTATGGCCTCCATGCAGTTGAGCCTGGGGGCTGAGCTGCAAGCTCCGTTGTGAAGGGTGACTTCAACGTCTTCTTCTTTGTCTTCAAACAAGGTGTAGGAGCAGTTGCCGGTCAGCTTAAAATCCAGGCCATCGAAGGTGACAATGTGCCTGGTGGAACTTCCCATGCATGTGCCTAGAAAGAGGAAGTGAAAAGATGACCTTCGGAGGAGCACCACCTATTTCTTACACCCATTCGTTTTGCTGCACATACATCCCTTCGGCCGATCCGCTCCCACAGAGAGGGCCTTCTCAGGGTGCCGTCAGTCGGGCTATGCCGTCTGGCGACACCCAGGGGAAGGGCCTTCTCTGTGGTGGGCCCTGCCCTTTGGAACGACCTACCCCCTGAATTGCGTACCATCTCGGACCTCCGCCTCTTCCGCCAGTGTCTAAAGACACATCTTTTTCAGCAAGCCGGCCAAGCCTAACCCTCCCGTTGGGACTATTTTAGATAGTTTTAAATTGGGGATTTTAATTTGGATTTTAGCATAGGATTATAGTTTAATATGTTTTTAAATTCTGTATTTATTGTTTTGTATGTTTTTTAAATTCCTGTGCGCCGCCCTGGGTCCTTTGTGGAGAAGGGCGGGATATAAATGTCATTAAAATAAATAAAATAAAATAAATGTAACGCAACAGAAGAACTTCAGCCAGGACCCTTATTTGGGCCAGCACAGAATTCCACACAGCCGCAGTGGCGCAGTGGTTAGAGTCCAGGACTGCAGGCTACTTCTGCTGACCTGCAATTTGACAGTTCAAATCTCACCAGCCTCAAGGTTGACTCAGCCTTCCATCAGTCATGACCTTCAGGGAGTGGTGACATTCATTTTTTTTTTTACTATAGGTTCTGTGAGCGTGGCTTGGCACGGAATGCTGTTACTTTCCCACCAAAGGGGGTCTCTATTTTTCTACTTGCACTTTTACGTGCTTTCGAGCTGCTAGGTTGGCAGAAGCTGGGACAAGTCACGGGAACTCCCTCCGTTATGCGGCGCTGGGGATTCGAACCGCCGAACTGCCGACCTTTCTGATCGACAAGCTCAGCGTCTTAGCCCCTGAGCCACCCTTTCAACCAGGAAAAAAGACAACAGAAATACAAATCTGGGCACAAGATTTGTGCATCCTCGACAGCTGGAAAAAGGGGTTTTCTATCATCCTGAAAGCAATTTATTTATGTGACTTTATTTTTTTAATCTTGTTTCTGTGTCAATGAATACAAAAATCACATCCTTGGCAGTAAATCACGTGATGGTGAAGCCTGGGTGTCAAGGGCTGTTGCTCAACGCGTCGGTTTTGTCTCATCATTCTTTGCTTCCAAGAGCAGAAGAGTTGCAGGCCGCGTGATTGCCAGAAGGCACGCTATATTTGTCCCCTTGTGCTCATGTGCAAGCTCCGGATTTGCATACCAAGAGCAGGAAGTGCAGCTGAAAAGTTCAGCCCTGATCTCCTTAACTGGAGAAATCCATCGGTTGAGGCAGTTGGACTTCAGGGCCTTATGGAAGATCCCAGGGCCCAATACTTTTGAAGGCCGTCAACTTTTGGAAAGATTGATGGAATCCTGAGGTTTTCCCACAGCAGAGTGACAATCTGAAGCGCAGGTAAGAGGTTCTTTCAGGCGTCTTTCAATGTCAGAGGTAGGTTCCTACCGGTTCGCACTGGTTCGGTTGAGTAGGTAGTAACTTGGCCAGCCATGCCGCCGAACCGGTTATCTCACGGCCGCCTACGGCGCAGCCATCTAGTCTTTTGGCTTTTGCGCATGCGCATATGGCACATCAAACATGCACGCACATGAAGTGCATCCCCTGAGGGAACCGGCAGTAGCCTGTCTTCCTTCCTTCCTTCCTTCCTTCCTTCCTTCCTTCCTTCCTTCCTTCCTCCCTCCCTCCCTCCCTCCCTCCCTTCCTCCTTCCTTCCTTTCTTCCCTTTCTGTCTGTCTTTCTTTCTTTCATTCGTTCTTTCCTTCCTTCCTTCTTCCTTCCTTCCTTCCCTTTCTTTGTATCTCTGTCTGTCTTTCTTTCATTCATTCTTTCTTTCTTGCCTTCTTTCTTCCTTCCTTCCTTCCTTCCTTCCTTCCCCTTCTGTCTTTGTCTTTCTTTCATTCATTCTTACTTTCTCTTTTTTTTTCTTTCTTCCTTCCTTCCTTTCTTTCTCTTTCTTTCTTTTTTCTTTCTTTTTTCTCTTCTATTTTTTTCTTTCCTTTTTTCATTCTTTCTTTCTTTCCCTCCCTTCCTTCACACCTTCCTTCCTTTCTGCCAAGAATAGATATCGTCAATGTTCAGTTAGATGGTCATTTCCTGGATGAGGTTACCTGGAACTCCACATTCTGTTCTAATCAGCGGAAGCCCTTTCTCTGAGTTGTTAATTCTCCCTTGGTGAGATATTACAGAAAAATATATATTTTATAAAAATATAAAAGTATATATCTATTAAAAAAAAAAACTACTCACAAGGACACACCCAACGACAGCCGCAGGTTTCTTCCACTTTAACAGCAGGGAAATTGTTGTGACACGTGGGCTTGGCCATCCTCTCACATGGATGTCGGTGGCTTTTCAGTTCTGTGCGGCCGCCGGGTAAGCAGGTCACACTATAACACTGATCCAGCAACTGCCACTTGTCACCAGGCTGCACAAAACGACATGACAAAGTTAAAAATAGCATCCGAGGTTAAGGAAATCCTCAAGGGGGATCGGGATGCCCTGCGCACAATCACTCATGCCCTTGTCTCTTCCCGTCTGGACTACTGTAATGCTCTCGACATGGGGCTCCCCTTGAAGAGCACCCAGAGGCTCCAACTGGTCCAGAATGCGGCCGCGCGGGTAATTATGGGGGCAACATGACGCTCCCCTCCTGCGCGAGCTACACTGGCTTCCGGTGGTTTTCCGGGTGCGATTCAAGGTGTTGGTTACCATCTTTAAAGCGCTCCATGGCTCAGGACCTGGGTACTTACGAGATCCCCTTCTGCCACCGAGAGCCTCCCACTGGCCAGTATGCTCCCATGGAGAGGGTCTCCTCATGGTGCCGTCGGCTAAACAATGTCGACTGGCGACACCCAGGGGGAGAGCCTTCTCCGTGGGAGCACCTGTCCTCTGGAACGAATGGCCCCCGGAATTAAGAACTATCCCTGACCTACGCACCTTCCGCCGTGCTCTTAAAACTTTTGTTTTTCAACAAGCCGGGCTGGCGTAAATACGAATTTTATTATTTTATTAATTTTAATTGGGTTTGTTGGTTTTTAATCTTATCATGGGCCAAATTATTTAATATGTTTTTAAATTGTTTTTAACTTTTATATATCTGTGTTTTATTTTAGCCGTACACCGCCCTGAGTCCTTCGGGAGTAGGGAGGTATAAAAAAATTAAATAAATCTAAAATCTAAATCTAGTGCTCGCTTTGGCAGCACATATACTAAAATTGGAACGATACAGAGAAGATTAGCATGGCCCCTGCGCAAGGATGACACGCAAATTCATGAAGTGTTTCATATTTAAAAAACAAATAAAATCTAAATCTAAAGGTGTACTTCTTTCGTGGTCTCTGTTCAATGGGCACCCAACTGTATTATTTATTATTTATTTTTCAAATTTATACCCCGCCCTTCTCCTAACAAGGACCCAGGGCGGCACAAAGACAATATTAAAAAACCATGCATAAATGCAAAAATGCATTATTAAAAACTATTACATTATATCCCGTGCTAAAAACCCTTATAAAACCCTATGAATTAAAATTTATCCGAATAAAAGTCAGAAACGGGGGCTATGCTAGGCCGGCTTGTTGGAATAAATACGTTTTAAGACACTGGCGGAAGAGGCGGAGGTCCGAGGTAGTGCGTAAATCGGGGGGTAGGTCGTTCCAGGGGCTGGGCCTGCCACAACTGTGATTTATAATCTAAAGCAGGGATGTCTAACAAAAGTAGTATTCAGCTGGTTCGGACCGGTTCGCCTGAATTGGTAGCAGAAAACATGAATGGACTGACCCATCCACCCCAGCTCTATGCTGTCCTATTTAGACACGTTTTTGAGGATGGGCGAATCTGCGAGAAAAGTGCATGCATGGTAGGCAAGAGAAACGAGTGGGCACATGAGCGGCAAACCAGTAGCAACATAACGTGGAACCCACCACTGATATCTAACCTTGGGAATTTGAAGATTTATGGGCTTCAACTCCCAGGATTCCTTAGCCAATCATATTAGCTGGGGAATTCTGGGAATCAAAGTCTTAAAGTTACCCAAGCTGGACAGTCCTGATCTGAACGTCCGTAGGAGAAGACCTCCATAAAAGACAGTAATGAAATTCAGCATATTTTCGCTTGGAAAAAAAAAAAAGATTTAACGGTGTGGAATTGCTTTCCTCAAATTTGGGGCGCTTTCCTAATGTCGAGACTTTCATTCGTAGCCAGCATGGCTTTTGCTGAGAATTTCTAGCCATCTATGCAACTGGAAAGGTTCCAAATTGGGGGAAATTGGTATACAGACCTTCTGGATCTAAATCAGTCGAAGCGAGTTTATTTTCCACTGATTTTCGGTGGGATCATGCCTTCTCCCAGGAATCCCTGGGGTTTGATTATTGTACTTTGATTCATTATGTGCTAAGATTGCTAAACAATGACCATGTGGAATTGTTTTGATGGGCGAGAAGAATGCTGAGTTTTACGCTGGTTGGCATACCTTCCATACACACACACACACACACACACACACACACACACACACCAATTCTGGAAAAGAAAAACTGACATTAGTAAGGGACTGTTGTGGTCTGCCAGCAGCCAGCAGAGGTGGTAGCAGATTCGGACAGTGAGGAGGGTTGGGGAGGAAACATGGGCCAGTCCTGGAGTCTGGGGAAGGCTCTGAGCAGGGGCTCTGTGTCGGAGGCAGAGAGGGGGCCCGGGTCCTCTGACAGTTATCAGCTGCCTTCGGAAACAGACATCAGCGAGGCAGACGAACAGCTGGAGCCTGTTTCCAGTGTGTGCAACTCTGTACACTTTCCCCCAAAAGGTTTCCACAATTTTGGCCATCACCGTAGTGGAAAGTTTAGAAAAACAGGTGGTCCACTAGAGAAGGAAAAGGCAACCCATTCCAGGATCCTTACCAAGAAAACCCTAGGAACAACCTCAAAAGACTTGCAATGAAGGACGAGTGTCAAAAGAATTGATGCTTTCGAATGGTAAGGCTGGAGAAGAATCTGGCAAGGAGACCAAATTGGTCAACCCTACAGGAAACCAACCCTTAACGTTCTTTAGAAGGACAGATACTGAAGCTCACGTAGGTGGCGCGGTGGCCTCAAGGTGGAGCTCTCACTGCGCAATCAGGAGGATGTGAGTTCAATCCCAGGTAGGGGCAAATATTTCTCTCTCTGGGCACAGTGAGAATATATCTGCTGAATAGAACTCCGTACTAGCAACAAGAAAGGCATCTGGCCACTAAACACTCAGCTCCATTCAGTTGCCCAGACTCCACCCCACAAGGGATTATGGGACCATTAAAAGAGAAGGCGGAGGATACTCAAGCTCAGATACTTTGGCGACCTAATGAGAAGCGAAGGCTCCTTGGAAAAGGCCCCGACGTTGGGAAAGATGGAAGACAAAAGGAGAAGGAGACGGTAATGGATGAGACGGTTATCGAAACAATGACCGTGAATGTTGGCAAACTCTGGGAGAGAGTGGAGAGCAGCATGGTCCACGAAGCTGCAAAGAGTCACACAGAACTTAGAGACCAAAGAAGAAGAAGGACCTTCATGCTGTCAAGGGCACAATACCAATCCCCACGCTGCCCCACCCAAACACACTGAAGAAAATTATATTGGTGTATTTTGGTTTTCCCCAGGAATAAAAAGTGGCTCTTGGCCGAGATGGAAGAATTTCGTTCCACGAATTCCTCAGCCCGACAGAAATAAAGGAACTTTAAAAAAAAGGCTTCAGGCATGAGCGTGCCAGAAGAAGTTCTGTGTTGCGCTCCGTGGAAGAGATGCCAAATCGTTTTAAGATCTTTATAGGGGAAAATCGGCAAATTTGTCGACGAGAAAGAATTGAGAAAAGGCCTTGAACGAGCCAAGGGCTCCAGCAACCCAACAAAGTCGACCGGCATTGATGTAATGCAAGACTTCCCCCTACAGACAGAAAGACACAAACGCAGTCAGGATGAATGTCTATGGAGATACTCAGTCATCCAGGTCATGGTTGTCCCAAAGCTGCCTTTTCAAGAGGCGACTGGACTTTCTGGCTTTTCTTTGAAGACCTTTCACTTCTCATCCCAAAAGCTTCTTCAGTTCTGACGGGATGGTGGAGAATGGAAGGATTTCTACTCCTTGCAGGCAGCTGGTCCTTTGCATCCTTCGAGAGGGTCGTTGAGGCCACTTGGAGGTTTATCTCTGGATGACTGAGAATCTCTACAGGCCTTTGAGCCATACAATTTGGGATGAAGACCCTTGGAATGGGGTGGGAGTAGGAATGGATTTCCAGAGAGAAAGATGGCAGACTACAGGAACCATTTGCACCACTCAGGTGACCCTGAGGACACAGATTAAAGTGGCCTCAATGACCTTCTAAAAGGATACAAATGACCAGCTGTCCTCAAGGAGTATAAATCCTTCCCTTCCTCACCATCCAGTCAGAGCTGAAGAAGCTTCTTGGATGAGAACCGAAACGTCCTCAAAGAAAAACCAGAAAGTTCATCTTCTTGAAAAAGCACTTTTGGGGACAGTCATGGTGACCATCATCTCCAACTTCGTCCTGAAGGGAAGGACTCAAGCAGGCTACCTCTTAGGAATGTAAGATGATGGAAGCATCTTCAGCTTCAGAAGATCTGCGCCTTGATTTCCCATCCAAACCAGTCCCCTCCAACTTTATGAATTGGCCATCCATAACAGCTCACAGAAGGACCAGGGGTGGGTTCCTGCCAGTTCTACGCTCTTCTCTAGAAGAGGTTCCACAAATCTACAGGGCCATTTAGAACCGGTTCCAGCTCCCTCCTCCCCACCCATCCACCCATCATCAACATGAAGAGCGAGAGGAGGAATTCTGGGAGTGAAGTCCACAAGTCTTAAAGCTGTCAAGTTTGAACACCCCTGGGGGTTTTCTTCTAAACGGTTAGGGGTGCAAAGGTCTTGTAACTTGACAGCTTTAAGACTTGGGTGCTTCAAATGCCAGAGTTCCTGAGCCAACAGAACTGGAGGAGGAATTCTGGGAGTTGAAGTCCACAAGTCTTAAAGCTGTCAAGTTTGAACACCCCTGGGGGTTTTCTTCTAAAGGGTTGGGGTGCAAAGGTCTTATAACTTGAGCCATCATTTTGGTTGCTAAGCAAGAGCGTTGTTAAGTGAGTTTCACCACATTTTACAAGTTGGCCACACCCACCCAGTTACATGACTGCCAAGCCACTCCCACCCGGTCACATGGCCGGCAAGCCACTCCCACAAAGCAGGCCACACCTACAGAAGAGGTTCTAAAAAAATTGGAAACCCACCACTGCGAAAGACATACTTACTGCTCTGATATTGCCCTCCTCATCTATGCACTCCTGAGCAGCTTCTGAAAAACAAGCCATCCAGAGACATTTGATAAGACATCATCATGAAAGTTGAGATAAAAATCCCACTGTCCCTTTGCTCTGTGCTGCTATATATAAACAGAATTTCTAACAAATTTCTTCTTAAAAACATTCAGTGCCGGAGCACCCAAAACTAGTTCCACTGATTTAATTGCTCTAATTCTTAGGAAACTTCTTAAGAACTTCTACTTAGTGGTAGGTCGATGATTTCCCTGGTGAGTTTCCATCCACTGTTTCTTTTTTTTATATTGAAAAAGTTTTATTGGTTTTACAGTTTTTCAATCGGGTGGGGTAAGGGATACAAAGAAATTTTGAGAGCATTCACGTCAGAGTCGTCGGCCCTACCGGGACATCAGAATAGATCATTAATAAAAAACATTTTCCATACACTACAAAGTGAAAGCAAGTACATATTTCTAAGTTCTCAGTTCCATGCTGTCAGTCATTTACAAAAATCCAGATGCACATGTTATATTATACAATATTATTCAAAAAATCAAGGCAAAGTTATTTTTTAGATCTAAGTCTCTTGGCAATTGTATCTTCTATCTCTCCTTCCAGGCCCCCAGCGGGCGGGGCCGTGGCCCCCCCTGCCCCCCCTGGATCTCCCCCCAGGACAGAGGAATGTTTTTTTTTAAAGGCTTCCGCCTCAGCAACTGTTTTAATCCTCACTCTTCCTCCTTCCCAGAACACCAGCATCCCTTCGGGCATCACCCACCTAAACCAGATCCCATGATCAAACAATTTTTTGGACAAGAAGAAAAATTTCCTTCTTGCTTCTCTAATCTTTCTTGGGATCTGCTTTAGGATGGCATCCACTGTTTCTTATTCTGCTTTCAGGTGCTTTGGAGAATAGGTTTTGGAAAATAGGTGATCTTTTTTTTTTAAAAAAAGAAAAATGCATTTTCATATTCAGAAGCCTGTATCATATTTGTGGCAACAGTGTTGGCTCCCATTCTAAAGAGGATGCTTTTTTCCCCATCTCTGCAAATAATTATGATTACCGTGACTTCATACAGTCCTTTAATGCCCTTGTCATCTTTTAAGCCGGTGTCAACATTCACCCTGAACAATGAACTAATGAACTGAGAAATCCTATCTGGGTACCACCTCCTGGGTCACAGTTTTTGATTCCTTTTAAGAAGATTCCCTCTTACCTGTGCAAAGCTTCTTCATAAATTCATCCCCCACCGTGATCGTTGTAGAAAGGTCTTCAAAATGTTGCAACGTAATGATGGTGTCTATAGCAGATGGCCCCACTAAAGCTTTCAATTGTCCGGCGTTATATTTGGTGCCAACGCCAACGGGAAGCAGTGAAACTCCTGGAAAAAGCAGGACAGATTGAAATCCTCCTTAATTCAATTTGAACTTCAATGCAAGTGGTTGTTTTTTTTTTTTTTGAATGGTTTGGTTAAAATCAGTTCTGGCATCATCATCATAATAATAATAATGATAATTATTTCCATTCTCTGTTATTTTTAGCACAAGACTTCTTCCTCTGCACACCAGAACTGAATCACTACGTATTGTACATTCTCAGAAGATGGATGAAAAAAAAAAAACCACTGTTTTACTGTCAAGATCCTATTCTCATTTTGCAATGAATTAATGTCATTGAAAGAATCCTAAATGGATATGTAGATCTTTATTTTATTTTTTATTTATTGATTTGATTTGATTTGTAGACCGCACCCTCTCCCCGAAGGGACTCGGGGCGGTGCACAGGACTTTAAAAACATATATAAATACAGCAATACAATATTTAAAATAAAATTAAATAATTTACCTGCGCTAAAAGTTTAAAATCTTAAAACCTTAAAACCCTTTATACTAATCCCAGCAATCCCTATTAAAACCATTTAAATTTATATTACATTAAATCAATGTGGATTGAACACTGTCAGTTGCCCAAAGTGATTTGCACCATCAAGAACCATCAAGTTCTGCTGGAAACATTTTTGTTCCCCGGTGAGGCTCGGTGCAACAATAATAATTAGGGCAGGGGTCGGCCACCTTAAACGATCAAAGAGCCACAAAGGTCCTAACCGGAAGCCCCCCATTCAATTCTGGAGCACCCGGAAGTCCAGTTCCCCCACCATAGAGTCTCCTCCTAGCACGGCGTCCTTTTTCCTCTACCTGTCCTAACCAAAAGCCCTACCAATCGCGGAGCTGACTGGCAACAGGGAGCCGCAGCAGAGGGAGGAAAGAGCCGCATGCGGCTCCAGAGCCACAGATTGCTGATCCCTGAATTAGGTCAATCAAGAATTAATCCTTAACTCAAAAGGTTTGACAGCAGGGATGTCAAACCTTTTCGACACCAAAGGGAGTGAGCGCACGGGGACACACCCCAGAAGAGAAGCTGCCAAGTGGGCATGCGCGCACTGGGAAATGAACGTCCAGTTTCTGTGCATGCATGCGCTCTGCCCAGGTTGTCTTCTGGTTACTGGAGTGCATGTGTGTGCACAGCAATCTGGTGGATGGTGAGCATGCACACAACAGAAACCAAAAGATCAGCTGTTCTGGTTTCCAGCACTACCGCACATGCAAAGAACAGCTGATCGTCATGCATGCCAGAAACTCATTGCCAATGCTACGCACGCCAGCTGACATGACTCTACGTGCCACATCAGACACACGTGCCATAGATTCGCCATCATGGCCCTTAAAAGGGAAACAGATTGCAGTTTTTATAAGAGCTTTAATTATCCCTAAAATTCTTCAAGTTGCTCCCACTTTAATTCAATCACATTTAATCACAGTTCTACCCAAGAGCAGAGAATCAAGTGAGGAAAACCTTATAATTGGAGATCCACGTCCAGGATCTGATGAAGTATTTGGCAGTTTTATGTCTTCGGCGGCCCTCAGAATTTAAACTTATCGTATCACAGGAATAATATATAATTTCACAATTTATCTAGACTATTTAAAGGAAAAGAAAGCTGGCGTATGGGCCAATACTGTTTTTTTTTTCCAATGTGCCTCCCACTTTGGATCCATTTTTGTTCAGCCAGTAGTTCTAAACCACATTTATTTTTATTTTTTAACAGAGCTTGTTTCAATGTCTGCAACTAGAAAAAGATGATGGAATTCCCAAGCTGGTCAACCAGAACATCGGATGGGATTATTATCAAGAAAAACCATCATCTTTTTTCCTCCTTTTTTTCAATCCGCTTTGAAAACTTCTGATTACCTTTCACGACATAATATGAGGAGGTAATCCTACCTGAAGATTTATACTGGGAGTGAGGCGTAGATGCTGGGGTCAAGGCTGGGCTACATGTTACACTACCGGCCACATGTAAATTATGCACGGTGACCTCTTCCCTCTTGCATGGCAACTGTGGAGATCTGGACTTGGCACAATATTACCCAGGAGAAAAGGCCTTGTTTCTCCTTCCCTTCAACTATCTGCCGTGTTTCCCCCCAAAATAAGACCCTGTCGTCCATTTTTGACCACCAAAAAAGGCACCAGGTCTTATTTTCAGAGATGAAGACAAGTGAGGTGAGTCATCGTCCCTACGTCTGATTCACTCCCCCAGAGAGGGTCTTCTCTGGGTGCCGTCGGCCAGGCAATGCCCAGGGGAAGGGCCTTCTCTATGGTGGGCCCAACCCTCTGGAACGATCTACCTCCCGAACTCCGTGTCATCTCCAACCTCCGCCTGTTCCGCCAGAGCCTAAAAATGCACTTTTTTCATCTAACCGGCCTGGCATGAACTTCCCGACACCGAACTGACTTTTAGTTGATCAAAGTTTTAATTTGGGGGTTTTAATTATGTTTTAGCGCAGGGTTGGGTTTAATATAGTTTTAAGAGTCTTTGTATTTTTGTATATTTGTATTTTTAATTTTCCTGTGAGCCGCCCCGGGTCCCTTTGTGGGAGAAGGGCGCGGGATATAAATATGAAAAATAATAAATAATAATAATCCACTGGCTCACCTTACTTGTACGTGTTGCCCCCAACCTCCTTTTCGCTGTTAGAAGCCTTTTAAGGACTTCTTTGGATTTTGATACCCAGTTTTCCCGAAAACAAGACCTGCCCGGATAATAAGCCCAATTGGGCTTTTGAGCTCATGCACTAAAATAAGCCCTCGCCTGAAAATATTGCAACACAGCAGCAGCCATTTATTTATCTAATTCGATTTCTAGATCGCCCCCTCTCCCCGAAGGGACTCGCCATGAAGTGACCACGCTCGCTGCCTCCTGCCCCTCAAAAATAATCAGACCTCCCCGAAAATAAGTGACTGTTCGAAGTTAGAACAGCACTGAAAAAGTAACTCATGACCATTTTCCACACTGATGACCGTTGCAGCATCTGTACCGTCATGTGATCAAAATTCAGGCACTTAGTGACCGTCTTATATTTATGACGGTTGCAGTGTTCCAAGGTCATGTGAGTCCCCTTTTGCGACCTTCGGACAAGCAAAGTCAATGGGGGAAGCCAGATTCACTTAACAACCGTGTTACTAACTTAGAAGACTGTGGCCAAAAGGGTCATAACATGGGCCAAAGCTCACTTAACCCCTGTCTCGCTTAGCACCAGAAATTTCGGATTCAGTTATGTCGAGGACTACCTGTAAGGACTTCTGGGACATCCAACCAGTGGTGGGTTTCACATTTTTTTAGAACCTACTCTCTAGGTGTGGCCTCTTTTGTGGGCGTGGCTTGGCAGTCATGTGACAGGGTGGGAGTGGCCAACTTGTAAAATGTGGTGAAGCTCATTTAACAACGCTCTTGCTTAGCAACCAAAATTTTGGGCTCAGTTGTGATGATAAATTCTCTTTCTTTCTTTCTTTCTCTTTCTTTCTTTCTTTCTTTCTTTCCTTCCTTCCTTCCTTTCTTTCCTTTCTTACTTTCTGCCTTCCTTTCCTTCCCATTGGGTTACCGGCAGCGGCAGGCCAGACTTACTTCTGGGTCCGCCGGTGGAACCCCCTCTCACCGGCTCTCTAAATTTCACCATCCGGCTCTTGCGAGTAGGTGAGAGCCTGCAGAAACCCACCACTGCATCCAACCATGTATAAAGCAGGGCAAATATACTTCATTAACAAAAGAACAGGCACACTTAACATCCCACAAGCTGGAGGTATGTTTCCAAACTATCAGTGCACTGTAAAAGTAGTGGTAAAATAACAAATTTACTATTGGCTCTGGCAGAATTCGCAGCAGCTTCCACAGCATCTTTTGAGGTGCCTGCCACAATGACTACGGCTGTCTTGGATGCATTGGGTCGTCCTCCGTTGGCTTCGGAAATGGCATGCTGGACCATGAAGTCTATTGCTTCCCCTGAAAATAAGACAGTACAAGCGTAGCTTATGAGCAGAGTAGAGAGCAAGAAGACATCAAGAAAATAGACTAGACTAGACTAGATTAGGGAATGGAATGAGAGCAGAAGAGAACAGAACAATAATAGGGTAAGATAGAGTGAGGTAGGGTAGGGTAGGGGGTAGACTAGACTAGACTAGGGAATGGAATGAGAATAGAGTGGAATGGAATGGAATGGAACGGAACGGAACGGAACAGAACAGAATAGAAATCTTTATTGGCCAAGGGTGATTGGACACACAAGGAATTTGTCTCTGGTGCAGAAGCTCTCAATATAGATACGACAATAGTGATAGATCATTGGCATAGTCAGTGTAAAATACAGTACATTCATCGTAAAACATTAGATAAAACACTTACTAACCATCATGGAAAAGAAGGAAGGAAGGAAGGAAGGAAGGAAGGGGGAGGGAGGGAAATGGGGAATGAATGGATTGGATTGGATTGGATTGGATTGGATTGGATTGGAGTGGAATGGAGTGGAGTGGATTGGATTGGATTGGATTGGATTGGATTGGATTGGATTGGATTGGAGTGGATTGGATTGGATTGGAGTGGAGTGGAGTGGAGTGGAGTGGAGTGGATTGGATTGGATTGGAGTGGAGTGGAGTGGAGTAGAGGAAATGGAATGGAATGGAATGGAATATGGAGTGGAGTGGAGTGGGGTGGAGTAGATGGAATGGAATATGGAGTGGAGTGGAGTACAGTAGAATAGAGTAGAACAGAATAGAACAGAAAAGAACAGGGTTTTTTTTTGGTCAAGTATGATTGGACACACAAGGAATTTGTCTCCAGTGCAGAAGCTCTCAGTCTGCACACAGACAACCATAAAGTGAAAGGTCATAGATCATAAATCACAGTTACAATCATTAAAAAGTAAAAATGAAATGGCCAAGTACCCCACATTTTCTTTTATAAAAGCCGATCATCTTAATGAAGATTCAGTGGTAAATGAGGAGAAATAAACAAAAATATTTTTTTCACTTCCCTCATCGGGACTGTGTGCTAGAGCTATTTCGATTAAAGACCACTTCTCTACCATTCCTTTCTCCAAACTTGGAAATGTTAAGACTTGTGGACTTCAACTCCCAGAATTCCCCAGTCAGCCTACGTGGAATTTGTAGCAGATATATATTTTTTTCTTTGCGCCCTGAGAAACAAATGTCTGCCACTCTCTGGAATTGAACTCTCAACCTTCCGAGTGGGAGGCGAGTGTCTTCACCACTAGGCCACTTAGCTGCTCCCTTTATTCAAATGAGTAGTTCAATAAACTTCCTTAGCATGGATCAAAGCAACATTTTGCCCCATCATAGGAGACCAGAGAAAGCCATACCTAGCTTGCTTGGGCCTTTCTCTCTTTGATGAATGGAGTCCACTTTTTTGAGGAGGTTTCCTTCTTCCTGGATGACGTTCCATGAAATTTCCAGAGAATTCACTTTTCCATATTGTAGGACTGCAACCTGAGTTGCTGAATGACCTGGGGAGGAAGCCAAAAGATTCACAGATCAAGACATTAAAAATATTGGATTAAAACTTGCTTATGGCTACGAGACCACAAAGTCAAAATAGAAGACATCTTTGTATATTGATTGACATGAAATACATATTCTGGTTGATTACCATTTTTGGTTACTTGACCCCAACAACCTCAGACTATCGTTTTAGTTGAGTTTTATATATATAAACCCAATGGGGATTTTACAATATCCTTCCCCTTGGTGGGAGTGGCTTGGTGGATGTGGCAGGGGAAGGATACTGCAAAATCTCCATTCCCACCCCACTCCAGGGAAAGGATACTGCAAATCTGCATTCCTTCCCCACTCCAGGGGAAGGATACTGCAAAATCCCCATTCTCATCCCACTCCAGGGGAAGGATACTGCAAAATCCCCATTCTCATCCCACTCCAGGGGAAGGATACTGCAAAATCCCCATTCTCATCCCACTCCAGGGGAAGGATACTGCAAATTCCCATTCTCATCCCACTCCAGGGGAAGGATACTGCAAATTCCCATTCTCATCCCACTCCAGGGGAAGGATACTGCAAAATCCCCATTCTCATCCCACTCCAGGGGAAGGATACTGCAAAATCCGCATTTCCTCCCAATTAGCTGGGACTCGGGAGGCAGAATATAGATGGGGGTGGGGTCAGTCAGAGGCAGTATTTACCGGTTCTCAGAACTACTCAAAGTTTCCGCTACCGGTTCTCCAGAACTGGTCAAAACCTGCTGAATCCTACCTCTGATACCGTCCCTTAACATTCTGACAGGTGGAGTCTTTATTCATACATTCAGCTAGTCACATAGCCACTCCCTAAGCAAACCATGGTTATATTTCAACATTTTTTCTCCTGTTATGCCATCAATACCAGCAGCCTCACATTTTTTCAACATTTGCAAGGTGCTTATGACTTCATCCTTTTTCCCCCCCTGGATATTAAAATTAACATGTTTCAATGCCATCCTTCAGCATTTCATTTGCATTTACCACGCATGGATCCAAAATACTCCAGCATTGCCTCACTTCAGTGTCGTGCCAAAAACACTTCATCTTTTTGATCCATGCTTCCATCCGAAACAATGAACAGCTTATAGTTTAGTCCTTTTCCAAACATTTTTTTACATTTCCACCAAAATCAATTTGCATTTTTTCCTGCCTCTTGGAATTTAATTGTTCTCAGTCCTCTTTGAATAGCGTCCTTACCATTGCAGTATTAACGTAAGAGATGACGAGACTGAGATCGAGGGAAGAGTGTAGCGCATCATCAGGTCTGAGTCTCTTCATGCCCACAAAAGATCTAACCCCAGCCTTCCTTGAATTCCATTGACTCTTATCTACCGCTAAGTTGCCTTGACCGTTAGTAGTTCAGATTCTTTGGAGAGCTGCTATGGAACATGTACTCCTTTGAACAACCCTGGTTCCTGATTTCTTCCACTTGACTGATAACCGGTTCTCCCAACTGCTTAGAAAATTAACAACCGGTTCTCCCGAATAGGTGCGAACCGGCTGAATCCCACCACTGTCTCTGCTAATGCAATTTAGGATCGCATTGGCTTTTTGTGCTGCCGTCGCACACTGTTGGGTCAAAGATACTTTGAGGACTTCAAAAACCTGAACCAATCCGGATCAATTGGGATTCTTGGTAGGTCTAAACATGCTTGATTCGTATTAGTGATCGAACCAGACTCTAAAGTAGTGTATATCTTCCCAACAGTCTTCCAGTAAAGAATATAGATTTCTTTAGACTTGTTCAGCTGTCCCCTGACATTACAAATGCTTGACTTCCTCTATTAGTTTCAGGGTTGCATGATGTGTATGCTGCAATGAATGTTGAATGACTTTGCCCTTGGTTGTTTTTTTTACTGTTTTTCCCCACTCCGGAGATACATATTTTTCTTTCAAAAGAAAAAAGAAAAAAGAAGTTGCACCTTTCTATTTGTTAATCAACAAAAAGCTTTCTGCTGTAGCGGCTTGAAGATTAACAAATTAATACCTGCAGGAATCGGTTCGATTTCCAAAAGCTTTTAACGTTTGCAAATCAATTCTTCTTCCAAGTGCCAGATGATGTTTCTAGGTTTTGTTGCCTCAAACTAAGACAGCTACACAACTGAGATTTGTGGCTAATCCAATTGACCCCAAGAGTCAATTCCCCCCCAAAAAATATCAGTTCTCTGTTTTGGCACGTCATCGGAGTACCAAATAAGGAAGGGGTAACATTCAGTTCCAAGGAGCTGTCATCAGGGGTGGGTTGCTGCCGGGATTACTGCTGGTTCGGCGCGTGTGTGCGCATTTGCATCTAAAAAGGTCTGCGCATGCGTGCAATGTTAGAAAAGTGGGGGGTATTACATTGTTGCAATGAAGATTGTTCTGTGTATGTACAGAACCTGTTAGGAGTAGACTCCTAATGTTGGGTAGGCAATATATAATACCATGTTGATAAATGGTCCTTTGCTGCTTGAAGGATGTTGGAATGTAATTAGAGACTGTAATTATCTCAGCAATAAGAGGAAGTCAGCAGAGCACATTCTCTCTCTGCTCGATATCGTGGCTGATTGCTATCTGACTGCTCTCTGTGACTGACTGAAGGAAGAAGGAAGAATCGTTAATTGCGACTGTAAGCAATTGTTTGTTGTTAAGGACTTTGTTTGACTCACTAAGTACTATCACTGCTTGTGAAGCAGTAGTTTAGTTTTACAACATCAGTAAAGCTACTTACTTTTTACTAGCAGTGTCTGAGTTACTATTTGTGTGTTTACAAGCAATGTTTCTCTAGCTGCACAACTTTCTGTCTCCCAACGGAGATATCCCAACAGAACCAAAAAGCAAGATGGCGCTGACGATGATAGAACTGGTTTGGGAGGGGCATGGCAGACCAAGTTACTACCTACTCAGCTGAACTGGGCTGAACTGGTAGGAAAGCACCTCTGACTGTCATCCCTTGGTACAGGAAGAATCTTTGTATGACAAAAGCTACAAGAACCAGAAGGGACTCTGGAGAGCAAGGTCCTTGCAATAGCAAAACAATAGCATCTACACTTCTACACCGCTTCATAATGATTTACAGCAAACTCGATTTCATTGCGGGCCCCATCAAGGTTGTGTTTGACCTCAGGAGGCCATTGAGGGCATGGCCAGCTCGACATCACTCATGTCAGGTGTGCCCGAGCGTTTTGCCAGTGAAGGTGGGATTCCGAGCTCCGTTTTTGGCTGCGACGGCCTCTTGCAGCCCTCTGCCAGTGAAAACGGAGCTCGGGAGGGCTGTCTGCAGCCCTCCCAAACTTCATTTTTGTTGGCAGAGGGACCACAGGCCGGTTCTTCACTGTTTCCAGGGTGGGCTTGTGGGCCAGATCTGACCCCAGGGCTTTGAGCTTGACACCCCTGGTTTACAGTATTCTCTGGTTGGTTTACAGAGTCTGCCTATTGCCCCCAATAATCTGGGTCTTCATTTTACCCAGCTCGGAAGGATGAATGGTTGAGTGAATGTTGAGCCAGTCGGAATCGAACTCCTGAGTGTGGGCAGAGTTAGCCTGCAATACTGCATTCTAGCCACTGCACCATCAGGGCCCTTGAGATGAGGTTGACTCCTGCGCTAATGTTCACAATGCTTCCCAAAGATAGATCAGCATTCCTTTTAAGAAGAGCTGAGGGGTTTACGTCAAAGCCTTCTTCTTGAGGACAACGAATTCAGAACAGGCCTAAAACGAAAGGGATACTCACCCACGTCAGCGTGCTCGATAAATGCTTTCACAAAATGCTTCATTTCCTCAAACTGAGCTGCTTCAACCTCTGAGGTTCCATCCAGAAGAAATATCACATCCATCGGCTTGGCACAAGTTTCTGAGGAGAGTTTTAAATCTTTTCATTATTGAGCTTTCTAGACTAGACAACTGGCAAACATAGCTTCGTAAGTTATACTCTAGACCAGTGGTCTCCAACCTTAGCAACTTTAAGACTTGTGGATTCCAACTCCCAGAATTCCTCAGCCAGCAAAGCTGAGGAATTCTGGGAGTTGCAGTCCACAAGTCTTAAAGTTGCCAAGGTTGGGGACCCCTGCTCTAGACCCTTGAGGGCGAACCGATGGTCCACGCGGTGCAGGTGGCAGGTGGAGCTCTCTGCGGGCATGCGAATCATCATTCAGCTCAGCTCTACCACGCATGTGACTGCGCCCCCCTGCACCCCCATGCGCCAGCCTTATATTGGGTTGACAATATATATGAGCCTATGTTCTTAAAGAGTCCATGTAGCTTTAAGAACTATGTGTTGAATTCTGATTGGCTGTGCTTCTCAGCTCTACCCTAAAGGAAGCTCAGGAACACAGTCCATTCCCTTGTTCATTTCCCTTTGATTCCTGTTCTCACTGTTTGCCCTCTGAGGAGCTGAAGCTGAAGGCTGAAGAAGTATTTGATTTGCATCACTGTAAGATAACTCTGTGTTTTGGTGTTATTGTTTTGAGAAGTTAGAATCACTGGTCGGAAGAAGTATTTTAGTTGCCACAAAGTAAAGACTATTTATTTTCTTACTATCACTGTTTTAGAGTTTGTGTGTGGTTAAAGCAATGTATCTCTTGACTGTCCGGTGAATTACACTATTCCGCATTTATTTCCAAACACTGGTTACGGGACCAGAGTTGCAACGCTGGTTCTGAACCCAGAGTTGCTAACACCCCTGCCGGCCAGCTGTTTTTCAGGTCTCTGCCATGCAGTTGGAAGACGTGGTTGCATGCGCGAGGGGCAGGGGTCATGTGCACATCCGCAGGAGGAGGGAGAGATTGTGCGTGCATGCAGGGGGCGAGGAGGAGCACAGAGGGGTGCAGTACCCTCACCCCCTGGGACACATTTTTGGTCCCAGGTGGCTTCAGGGAGGCCTGCTAGGCCCAAAACAGGGTGTGGATGGGGTCACATGCATGCACAGGGGTGGAGGAGTGTGGGGGTAGGGCAGGGGGTAGTGTGTGCATGCACAGGGGGTGGGGCGCATTGCCTTGTGGGGGTGGGCATGATTTCAGCACGCAAGGACAATAAGGTCAGCCATCCCTGGTCTAGATAACTGGCAAGCATCACTTCATAAAAGCCACCCAAGAGAGCAAAATAGAAACTCGGGGAAATATTTTTTTAAAAAAATCATCAGAAAGAGAGCTAACGACCAGAGGGACTGCAAGGAATATAAATCCTTCCATTCCCCACTGTTCAGTCAGAACGGAAGAAGCTTCTCGGAGGAGAAGCGAAACACCCTCAAGGAAAAAAAACAAAGAACCTCCAGTTGTCTCTTGAAAAAAAGCACCTTCGGGACAACCATGTTAGCTTCGGTTCTCAAGTTTAATTCTTAAAAAACCCAACTAAACAGATACCGTATTTTTCAGAGTATAAGACGCACCCTTTTCCCTCAAAAAAGAGGCTGAAAATCTGGGTGCGTCTTATACACTGAATACAGCATTTTTTTGTCTACCGAAACCCCGCCCCCTTTGCAAAAATGGAGGTGCAGAGGCTTTGGGAAGCTTGTAGAGTGCTCCTGAGGGTTGGGAAGGACTATTTTTGCTCATTTTTGCCCCCCTCCCCAGGAGCACTCTACAAGCTTCCCAAAGCCTATACATGCCCCCCTTTTATTTTATAACAAAAAATGAGGTGTGCAGAGGGTTTGGGAGGCCTGCAGAGTGCAAAAGACGTTTACACCTCTTCAAAATCATGGTGCGTCTTATACTTCGGTGCATCTTATAGTCCGAAAAATATGGTAAACTGGACCTTACCTTTCTTTGAGCAGCAAGTTTTGAGTATCAGATCGGGCCCTTCCTGGATGAGGTTGTTAAAGCCGTCTATGATAATAGGGGCCTGTGGCTGGCTTAAATCTTGCAGCTCCTGGATGTCTGCGTTAGGCCTGATGCCAATGGGAATCACATGGACGTCCCTGGGTGGGCGGGTGATGGTATCCGTGGCAGGATTGGCAGTGACCATGTAAACCAAGTGCGGCACTTGGTCCGTTCTTCTGTTGGTGATGAACGACTCTTCGGAGACATAGTTGAGCGCCTGCCCCGTGTTGGTTGCGTTCCCTCCCTGGAATTTCATCTCCCGCACCTTCTGAATCAGGATTTCCTTGGATTGGCGTTCCCTGAAAGAATGCTCCACGGTGATGGTGAAGGAATACTGGAGGATGCTGATGTGGACGGTTTCTTCTCCAACTTCCAACTCCTGGATGGTACGGATGAGAAACTCTTTGATGGCGTCGAAATTGCTCTTGCCGACTTTGTGGGAGCCTTCGACTAAAAAGACAACGTCGAGGATCTTCTCGATAGAAACGGAGACCTCCGTCGGAGGCATCTCCGGAGAACCGTGAGGAAAGTGTGTCCTCGCTTCCACACTGGGAAGAGTTGGGATCGGGCGTTGGGTGGAAAGAAAGGCGCTGACCTCAGGCACGAGGCCACAGAAGTAATCCACGATCTCATCCGTGCGTTGCCTTAACTCAAGGACGTTGTTCATGAGGAAAGCTCTGTTTTCTGGCGACTGCCGTTCGATGAGCCCAATTTGCTGAGTGCTCACGTGAGGCCCAAGGCCGATGGGTATCACAATAATGTTCTTCCTTTTCAGCAGCGGGAAGATCCCCTGAATTCTCTTGGGGTCCTTGCTTGCCATCAACAGCACGGCAATTTGGGCGGCGTTTGTCCGCGGCGCCTTGCCGAACACGTGGAAGACGACGTATTTGAGCACCTCGGCGACAGAGGCAACATCCCCGCCCGTGTATTTGATATTTTTCACAATCTTCCTCATTTTAGTTGACTTCTTGACGTCCTTCAGGCCAAGGTAAATGTGCGAACCGGTACGATATTCCAGAACTGCCAAGCGGATCCGTTTTTGGGAGATGTGGAGTTTTTCCATCATGTTAATGATGAACTTTTTCAACTCCTCAAAATCGCTCTCGGTAAGCTTATTAGAGCCATCCATTAAGATGGCCAGGTCCATCATTTTGCTACAGGAATATTCGCGTGTGGGCTCTTCCTCTTCCTCCCCTTCTTCTTCCTCTTCCTCATCTGGACTAGCAGTGGTGAAGAATTTGCCAACCTCTTCTGGATCACACGGGCGGCATTTCAGGTCCCGTACTTTGCAATGGCTAGCCAAGTAGGGGGAAAAAATCAAACAGTTAAAACTCCGTTTTCAACTTCTGTTTTTTCAACTTTGTTCAAAAATTAAAATGTAGGAGCTGACCAGGCTGAGCTTGAGGGAGGAGCCAAAGTGTCATTAGTCTCGAGTCCCTTTGAGCCCACAAAAGATTACCTTGAATTCCATTGACTTATCTACCGCCAATTTACTTTGACTTTCAGGCTTTGACGGGCTATTTGCTGTTTGCTGTTTGCTGCAAGGGGGCAATTTGCTGGGAGGCAAAGGCCAAATGATGGGGGCCGGCAGGTGAACAGGACTACATTTGGTGTATAAGACGCACCCAAATTTTCACTGTCTTTTAGGGGAGGGGGGAGTGCATCTTATACTCCAAAAATACGGTAATATACATTTCTTTTCTGCCCTAATTCAACCCATCCCTTCTCTCAAATTCCACAAAGTTCTCTATTTTACCAGGATTGGCAGAGCTGAGGATTCTCCGAGTTCAAAATAATCTTTTTCCCATGAAGAATCCTGCGTCCTTCTGCTTCGCACACCGGACATTCTTCGAGTTTGATACACGACTCGGAAAGTTCATCAAGAATTTTTCCTGTTTTACAAAAGCATTGGAGAATGAGTTTAATTTCTTTATTTATTAAAAAAAAAATGCAACAATGTACCTTGACCAGTGGTGGGATTCAATTTTTTGTACTACCATTTCTGGGGGGGGGGGTGTCTTTGTGGGCGTGGCAGGGGGAAGGATACTGCAAAATCCCCATTCCCTCCCCACCCCACTAACCTTCTTTCCAGCTCCGTTCTCCTGTTCAGGGCAACAACAAAAGAAAATTGGCTGGGAGGCAGCAGGGGCGGGGCCAGCCTATTTGCTGGTTCTCCGAACTACTCAAAATTTCCGCTACTGGTTTCTTGGGAACAAACCAGTGGTGGGTTCCGGATCCCGTTGCAACCTGTACGCTGCAACGGGGCCCAGCATCCACCATGTGTATGCGCACAGCACACACGCAGCATCTGCGCATGCGTACCTACCACCCACGATGCTCCAGCTGCTCGGTGGAGCATCGCGCAGGCTCCATACGCTCCATGCGTATGCATGAAAGCCCCGATCGGCTCAAATACAGGTAAGGAGAGCAGGCGGGTGGGTGGGCTCTCCGGAGCACCAGGTACGAGAACGGTACCTGGTGCTTCCAGAAGGTACCGGTACGCCCATACCGGGGCGCACTGGTTGTATCCCACCACTGGAACAAACGCTGAATTCCTGGAGTGTTGAGTGCCAACGTTTGAATTTTCTTGGATTCCTTGCATTCTTTCTGGATTTCTTGATGAGCAGCCCTGGTGCTCACAGCATTGCGCTGCACTATTTGCAGCCAGAGGCTGTTTGAGGTGTGGATGTTGGTGTGTCATCCCTTTGCTTTGGGACTTGCCAGAAATGTGGGAGGCTTTGTGGAAATCTGGAGCAATCAAGGGGCAGGTTGAACTGCCAGCTGCCTGAGTTAACGCTGTGCCGTGCCCCTGGTCATCCCATATTATTCAAGTAAGAGTGAAACCCCAAACTAAGATCCCCCTGACCAGACATAACGGGTGGAGTAGATGCGCTTACCTGGAGGACAGTGCGGATGGCATCCTTCAACGCACTTCACAGGACATGCAAGTGGAGCCATGTGCTGGCACGTCCTTGGACAGGCAGGGCCACAGCTGTTGTATCGCCATTCGCATCGATATCCTTCCTCCACTTCGTTCATGCTTTCACAACTTTGGGCTACAAAATGCCACATTTACAAAAAGGAAATGATGATGGAACATCTGCAGATGAGGTGCCCTCTGAGCTCGGAGGTTTTCTTGCAGACCTATCATTCCCCAAACTAGATCGCATCATCAGGGCTGGCATCTGAACTAGCACTGATGACGCTACCTAGTTGGGTAATGAAATGTCTGCCTAACCCTATATCAGTGATGGCTAACCTTTTTTGGCTTGCGTGCCAAAAGCGGGGGGAGCGCAAGGGGGTCGTGCGTGGGCGTGCCACACCCATAATGCGATGTTCGTGACCCCCTGCTTTTGGCACGCTTTTTCCGCCCTCCCCAGGCTCCAGAGGCTTTCTAGGAGCCTGGGGAGGGTGAAAACAGCCTCCCCTCCACCTCCAGAGATTTCAGGAGCTTCCCTGAAGCCTCCAGAGGGCGAAAAACGGCCTCAAAAGAAGGCCTAAATCAGCTGGCCAGTGCACACATGCACGCTGGAGCTGACAGGGCAACGCCTCGCGGGCCCTAAGAAATGGTTCCGCGTGCCACCAGTGGCACCCGTGCCATAGGTTCGCCATCACTGCCCCATATCATTTCAGACAAACGGTTGTCCGACGTCTTCTTAAAAAGGCTCAATTGTTGGGGCACTCTCGACTTCTGGGGGCAAGTTGTTCCGCTGATGAATTCTTCTCACTGTCAGGAAATGTCTCCTTAGTTCTGGATGGGATCTCTGCTTGATTGGTTTCCATCCATGGTTTCTTAGCTAGCCTTCCGGTGCTTTGGAAAATAGGGTTACCCCTGTCTTCTTTGTGGCAGCCCCTCAAATATTCGAAGACTGTGTTCATGTTGGCCCTAGTCCTTCTTTTCTTTAGAGGAGACATACGCAACTTCTGCCCCCGTTCTTATATCTTTTAGCCTCCAATCCCTAATTATCTTTCAGCTCTTTTCTGCATTCCCCCCTTTCCCTCCCTCTCTCCCTCTCCTCCCTCTCTCCCTCACTCCCCCTCTCTCTCCTTCCCTCTCTCACCCTCTCCATCTTTCTCCCCTTTTTTCCTCTCCCTCTCCCCCTCTTCCTCTCCTTCCATCTCTCCCTCTTCTTCTCTTTCTCCTTCCTTTCTTCTCTCTCCCTCCCTCCCCCTCTCTCCCTCTCTCCCTCCTTCTTTCTCTCCCTCTCCTTCCCCCCCTCTCCCCCTCTGTTTATCCATCCCTCCCTCTCCTTCCCTCTCCCTCTTTCTCACTCTCCATCTCTCTCTCCCCTCTTTTCCTTTCCCTCTCCCCTCCGTCTTCTTCCATCTCTCCCTCTCCTTCTCTCTCTCCCTCTCTCCTTTCTTCTCTCTCCCTCCCTCCCCCTCTCTCCCTCTCCCCCTCTCCTTCTTTCTTTACCTATCCTTCCCTATCCTTCCCTCTCACCCTCACCCTCTCCCTCTCTCCTCCTCTCCCTCTCTCTCCCTCTCCTTCCCTCTCTCTCTCCCCCTCTGTTTATCCATCCCTCCCTCTCCCTCTTTCCCGCTCTCCATCTCTCTCCCCCCTCTTTTCCTTTCTCTCTCCCCTCCCTCTTCTTCCATCTCTCTCCCTCTCTCCTTTCTTCTCTCTCCCCCTCTTTCCATCTCCCCCCTCTCTCTCCCCCTCTTCTTCTTTCTCTCCCTCTCCTTCCCTCTCTCCCCCTCTCTCCCTCTCCCTCTCCATCCCTCTCTCTCCCTCCCTCCCTCCCTCCCCATGTGAGGAGATTAGTTCGTATTCTCTCCCCAGCTCTTACGGCATAGAGTAGGAGACCTCCAGTTGATCACAGCTCCTTTCTGGGCACAAGCATGGGCGTAAGCAGCAATGGCATCACAGAAACAGGCACAGTCCCCAATGGACTCACAAACACAGGTGTCGTACGTGCAGATTTCCACATAGGGCTCAGGATCCACCTGGGACGGAAGGAGTACAAGTCAACCTCTTACGCTCTTGAGAAGATCTCCACAGCTTCGAGGAACAAGGTGAATCGCCTACAAAGACACTTGTCTCCCCATCAAACTCTACGTTTTACGAGGTCCCATAAACCAGCTCCTGCCAACAGTTTGCTCTTCAGGGCCAGGTGCCTATCTCAAGGGCAGGTCCCTGGCTTCACAACTGGGCAGGAGAAGCTGGATTCTTCTCTTGCTTCATCTCAGATCGCCAAGTTAGAAAGAAATGGGAGGCCAAACAGTATCTGCTATTAGAATGGAAGGAGCACTTTGCAACCCTAAGCATCAAACAGCTGAAGGAGCTTCTAAAATGAGAAGCAAAAAGTCTTCAACAGGAAAAAAAACACAACCCAATAAAGTCCAGTTGCCTCCCGAAAAAGCATCTTTGGGACAACCATGACCTGGATGGCTGAGAATCTCTACACTTTTAGCTATACAATTTGGGATGAACATCCTTGGAATGGTGTGGGAATAAGAATGGATTTCCAGAAGGGGGAAAATTGTAGACTACAGGAACCATTTGCACCACTCAGGTGACCTTAAGGACACAGATAAACCTCCAAGTGGCCTCAATGACCCTCTCAAAGGATGCAAATGACCAGCTGTCTGCAAGGAATATAAATCCTTCCCTTCCACACTATCCTGTCCGAGCTGAAGCGTAGCCAGAGAACCGGTATGAGTCCCTTTATTAACATTAACTGTGCCCCCCCCCCCAATGTCCTGTTTACTTTCCGGTCTGGAGGAAAACTCTTCCACAAACCTGTTAACAGCCTTTGGCTGAAAATACCCCAGTCCAAATGTTGTAAGCAGAAAACTTGCAACTATAAATCCAGCAAGGCGAGATGAGGCAATTAATTTGGCAGGGCAAGCAAGATAAGGCGTTCCAGAAGGGAAGTAACAGGGCAGTAAATCAAACCAATTGGGAGGATGCCAGGAACTCAGATAAAGCCGTTAACACAAGATGAACTGCCTGTTTGTTCCCGACAACCGCCCCTCCCATTTGCCTCTCCTTTAAGCTCCATTCCCCAGTTGTGCCTTGTGAAGTGAATTGAGCCCCTTTCTTTCCTTGTAAGCCACGCAACCCACGTTGCTCCCTTCTGCGTTCTTCCCTGCACTCCCTAGGAGGAAGAGGGGGTGGGCCTTGGTCTTCATCTAACCCCCTCTCCCTTGTTCTACTTCTCCCCTGCTCTGCCCAACCCTTCCCCAATTTCTTCCACAGCTGACGGAGGCACTCTCCTGCTCTCTGTCAACTGTTCGCCTTCCATCTCAGAGTCAGACTCCGACGGGGGCCTGACAGAATCTCTGATACAGGTGACCGACGCAGAATGGCTCCTACGATGTTATCCTGGGACACATATATTTGCCTTCCTTCCTACTAAGCATCGGGGCTCGTGATCAACTCAAGTGAGAAACGGTGGTCCAGCCACAGGAACCAGAATGAGGATGATTCTGCAGATAAGAAAAGGGCCACCATAGAAAGTGTCCTCACTTATTGTATCACCGTGCGGTATGCTGGTTTAACAGTTGCGGAGAGGAAGGCACTACAGAGAGGGATCAATTCGGCACAAGAAACCATCGGTTGCCCTCTGACATCACTGGATAACATCGCCAGATCTCGCTTCTTTAGCAGAGCAAGGAAGATTCTCAAAGATGATTCACACCCTGGTTGGTATCTCTCTGCACTTCGACCATCAGGCAGGAGATATCAAAGTATAGCCAGCCGAACAAACAGGTTTAAAGATAGCTTCTATCCTTGGGCTGTGAGACTTTTAAATTCAACCACCATCACTCCATGCACATGCTAGTTTTTTTTCTTTTTTCTTTTCTCTCTTTTTTTTGTTTCTGTTATAATTTTGCACCAGTGAAGTTAAAACCAATTTCATTGTAATTTTAGTAGAATAAAGATGATGATGATGAGGATGAGGATGAGGATGATGATGATGAGGATGATTATCATCTTTATTTACTTTATTCATAAAACATGAAACTCAGCCAACTGAACATTTAAAAATGCATATTACAAATACTATTGACTGATTATTATTGTTGTTGTTGTTATTGTTGTTATTGTTATTGTTGTTATTGTTGGTATTGCTATTGTTGCTATTATTGCTATTATTGCTATTATTGCTATTATTGCTATTATTGCTATTATTATTATTATTAAAAGGCTTACCAGTTTTTTGCATTCTTTGAAGAGATCGCTAGTCAAGATGCTGCACGATGTCTCTACCATCACCTGTTTTATGACGTTGCCGTTGCAGAGTGAAGACGCCAAGTCCTGCCCTTGGGAAAGCTCCAAAAAGACAAAACAAGAAACATGTTATGACGTCAGGAAATGTGTCGGCGATCGGTGACCTGTCAGTTTAGCATCTTCATAGCAATAAGAGCTAAGAGTGGTGCGGTGGCCTAGAGGTGGAGCTCTCGCCTCACAATCAGGAGGCTGGGAGTTCGATCCTGGGTAGAGGCAGAGATTTCTCTCTCCGGGCACGGTGGGAATATATCTACTGAATAGAACTCCGCATTGGTGACAGGCAGGGCATTAAAACACCCTGACGTTAAAACATTCTGAAACCGAGACAGACACCTCTGCTGTCAAAGGTGAAACACACTTATTTTTACAAATACCTTTCTGACATCAGCACACTGGGAGTGAACTTTCCAAGAATTCCCGAAGTCACTCGGGTCAACTTCAATCTGCTTCCGGCTGCTTCTGAGGTCGTTGTTTGGAACGCCATCGAAATTCCCACACAGACCACAGACTTTATCCTTTCAAAGAACAAGCCAAAGAAACGTTACCTTCTTTCTCCTTCGACAGGAAGACTATTCATTCATTCATTCATTGATATGAAGACTATTCTTTAATGGGTAGAACTGTTCTGATATCTCAAGGGTTGCCCCAAAGAAGAGGGAGTCAAGCTATTCTCCAAGGCACCCGAGGGTAGAACAAGAAGCAATGGGTGGAAACGAATCAAGGAGAGAAGCAACTTAGAACTGAGGAGAAATGTCCTGACAGTGAGAACAATGAATCAGTGGAACAGAAGTTGCCTCCAGAAGTTGTGAATGCCCCAACACTGCAAGTCTTTAAGAAGATGTTGGATAGCCATTTGTCTGAAATTAACATACAAAGTATGACTACGTAATAAACCAGAAGCGACTTACTTTGTAGTGTTCTTTCAAGATGACAGTAATGCCCATGTTTTGATCCCAAGTCAGGGAGATTCTCCCGCGTCCCAGGATCAGGATATAGTAGCGGCCAGACTTCAAAATTTCCAGGTTGCCTTCGTCTCTCGGAGGCGTCGCGACATTAATCTTCACCAGAAAAAAGATAAGGAACTTTCAACAATGGGATCCCACGTCCGCCTCTGATCAGGGATTGCTTTCGAGTTTCATGAACGGTTCTGACCCAGGCTTCCTCAGACAGTAAAAATCGCACGCTTAGTCCCCAAAACCCTCTTTTTATTTAAATGGCTGTGAGTTACTGGTTCGGCCGAGTAGGTAGTAGATAACTTGGCTGGCCATGCCCCCAAACCAGCTCTATCGGCGGCACTTGTTTTTTGCTTTTGCACATGGGCAGAAGCATTTTTTTTTGGTGAAAAAAAGTTTTATTGGTTTTTACAAATTTTTTAAAAAACAGGAAAAGGGTATAAGGTGTTAAAGAGATATTTTGAGGACATCTATGTCGGAGGTGTCAGCCCCCTCCGAGGCTTCATATAGAAAAAAAAAAAGGAAATACAATACATTTTTCATTTCCCTACAAAGTGGAAAGAGATACAAATATATCATTTTATATTCATGCAATCATTTGTTTCTATAAACATCCAGATAAAGGTTACACTATATAGAAAAAAGTCATTTGTGAGATCTGAGTCTTTTAGCAATTGTGTCTTCCTCTCCCTGACCTCCAGTGGGCGGAGCCGTGGCCCCTCCCGTTCCCCCCATTTTCATCCTCCAGGATTGGGGAATATTTTTTAAGAAAGGCTTCCGCCTCTGCAATTGTTTTAATTCTTACTCTCCCCCCCTCCCAGAACACTAACATTCCCTCGGGCATCAACCACTTGAACC
Source organism: Rhabdophis nuchalis (assembly GCA_039707465.1). Taxonomy (NCBI): domain Eukaryota; kingdom Metazoa; phylum Chordata; class Lepidosauria; order Squamata; family Natricidae; genus Rhabdophis; species Rhabdophis nuchalis. The sequence goes on along the minus strand of CM077656.1, from coordinate 22,864,204 downwards.
AGACCCCCTTTTTATATCATCTTTTTGATAAGAAGGAATATTTCCTTCTTATTTCTCTAATCTTTTTCGGGATCTGTTTCAAAATGGCTATCTCATTCTATTGATATATCAAGGGACCATCTCTCTGTGCTCTAAGGATCCCATCCCTCGTTGACCTTCTTACAAATTTAATATATATCTCTCTGGGTACTTCATTTATTCTGGCATAAAGAAGCTTTTTTTTTTAACTTCTGCGCATGCGTCAGTGGTGGGATACAACCGGTACACTCCGGTACAGGAATACCAGGGCCTTCTGGGTGCTCCGGAGGGCCCACCCGCCTGCTCTCCTTACCGTTATTTTGAATTTGAATTTTATTCGATTTGTAAACCGCACCAATCTCCGTCGAGACAGACTCTGGGCGGTGCACAGGAAATTAAGACCACAATAAATAGATAACAACAAATACCAAAGTTAAAAAGAAATTAAATTGCAAACCTGTGCTAAAATTCCCATTAAAAACCTGTCAAACATTTTCTAATTTAGCTGAAGCGATCCTGATTTGAGCCGATCCTGGCTTTCGTGCATGGAGCGTACGGCGCCTGTGGGACGCTCCATCAAGCAGCTTGAGCATCACAAGTGGTAAGTACGCATGTGTGCAGTACATGTGCTTCACACATTCACGTGGTGGAAGCCGGGCCCCATTGCAGTGATCTGGAACCCCCACTGGCTTGCGTGCAGAGCGGACATCAAGCGTGTGTGCCCGAAGCGCATCCCTGAGCAAACCGGCAGCCAAAGAAGCCAGGACCCACCCCTGAGGTGAGCCTGTGGAGACAATGAGGGAGGGGTGTGTGTGCTCCATAGCACGGGGCCTAGCTACCTACGAGACCGTCTGCTACATCCCTACGACCAATTCGCTCTCACAGAGAGGGTCTGCTCCAGGTGCCGTCGGCTGGGCAATGCCGGTTGGCGACGCCCAGGGGAACAGCCTTCTCTGTGGTGGGCCCAACCCTCTGGAACGACCTACCTCCCGAACTCCGTGTCATCTCGGACCTCCGCCTGTTCCGCCAGCAGTTAAAAATGCACTTCTTCCACCTAGCCGTCCTGGCATGATTTTACTCGACACTGCACTGCTTTTAGTTATCAAAGTTTTAATTCAGGGGTTTTAATTGGTTTTAGTGCAGGGTAGGTTTAATTTAATTCAGTTTTAACAAATCTTATTCTTGTATATATGTATTTATATTTTATATTCCCTGTGCGCCGCCCCGAGTCCCTTTGTGGTGAGATGGGTGCGGGTTATAAATGTGAATTTAAAAAAAACAACTTACTTCTGCACCATGCAGTTCGATCTCTCCCCCGTCAAACAACACCGTGATCCTTCGAGTGCAGGTCTCTCCGGTGAAGCCACACCCTTCCTTGGCCACCAGTATCCGGAAAGTCCCAGCCCCGTCGTCTTCACAGTGGTCCTTGAAAAGACAGGAGGAGCCTTTTGAGATAGGCCTACGGAACTCCACCTTCAGAGAAGCCCTCTCCGGGGGCTGCAATGGAAGCCTAAAGCAGGGTCCCCACCCTGTGTTCCACGGAGCCAGAGGGTTTCTCTCCCCCCCTCACAAAGAATCGTAGGGATTCCGTGGTGGGAAAGTCTCAAAAAATCCACTTTCAAATGGGTTTTGAAAGAAAACCGTGAAAGGCAAGATACCTTGACCTGAAATAAAGATGTCTGTGGTTATATTTCAAATGTTTTCTCTTGATTCCCAAACCTACGCCATTATGCAAAACGCTCAGGCAATAGGAAATAGATGGAAAAAGTTGCGGGTTCAAAATGCTTAGCAAAAATCAGGGATTTCTTTCTGGAGGGAGAGAGAGGGGGAGAGAGAGATGGATGATAGATAGATAGATAGATAGATAGATAGATAGATAGATAGATAGATAGATAGATAGATAGATAGATAGATAGATAGATAGATAGATAGATAGATAGATAGATAGATAGATAGATAGACAGACATATGAGAGAGAGAGATGCATGAAAGAGAGATGCATGATAGATATTGATGGATGGATGGATGGATGGATGGATGGATGGATGGATGGATGGATGGATAGATAGATAGATAGATAGATAGATAGATAGATAGATAGATAGATAGATAGATAGATAGATAGACGAGAGAGAGGATAGATAGATGAGAAAGAAAGATATGGATGAGAGAGAGAGATGGATGATAGATATAGATGGATGGATGGGTAGGTAGGTAGGTAGGTAGGTAGGTAGGTAGGTAGGTAGGTAGGTAGGTAGATGATAGATAGATAGATAGATAGATAGATAGATAGATAGATAGATAGATAGACGAGAGAGAGGATAGATAGATGAGAAAGAAAGATATGGATGAGAGAGAGAGATGGATGATAGATATAGATGGATGGATGGGTAGGTAGGTAGGTAGGTAGGTAGGTAGGTAGGTAGATGATAGATAGATAGATAGATAGATAGATAGATAGATAGATAGATAGATAGATAGATAGATAGATAGATAGATAGATAGATGAGAGAGAGATATGGATGAGGGAGAGAGATGGATGATAGATATGGATGGATGGATGGATGGATGGAGGGAGGGAGGGAGGGAGGGAGGGATAGGTAGATAGATAGATAGATAGATAGATAGATAGATAGATAGATAGATAGATAGATAGATAGATAGATAGATAGATAGATAGATAGAAGAGGATAGATAGATAGATGCGAGAGAGATATGGATGAGAGAGAGAGATGGATGATAGATATAGAGGGATGGATGGATGGATGGATGGATGGATGGATGGATGGATGGATAGATAGATGAGAGAGGATAGATAGATGAGAGAGAGAAAGATGGATGAGAGAGAGATGGATGGATGGATGGATAGAGGCACATACATACACATATACATACATACATACATACATACATACATACATACATACATACATACATACATACATACATAGGATTCTATGGGGGTGGGGAGAAATGTCTTCAGAAGGGTTCTGTGATGGAAAAGTCTGGGAACCGCTGGTCTAAAAGGGTAACAGAAAAACAGAGTTGGAAGGCATCTTGGAGGTCTTCTAGTCCAACCTCCTGCCTTAGAGCATCACACCCCAAGTCTTACCTGAACAAGCACATACTGGCAACTGCCAGGAAACCTGTACTTCAGTCCGTCGAAGGTCAAATAATGAGCGGCACCAATGACCGAACACTTTCCATCGCAGACATTCTCTGTGCATTCCCATTTTCGCGCACGGCAGGTGCTGCAGAAGACCAGAAGCTGTTACTACCGTTTTGAAGCTCACCGAAACTCTGTTTTGTATTTTGATGTTAGAATGAAAGTTGTGTCTCTGCTTTGGAGAAAACACGATGACCTGAAACTTCGTAACTTCTGGGCAGGTGGCATGCGTTTAATCCTACTCAATGGGACACATTTCTTTCAGCTACAGAGGACAAATTTGCCCCCAAGGATCACCTCTAGTTTTGCTGTGACTCTTGTGCCCCACCAGCGACCAGCGGATCTGACAACAGATTCGGACAGTGAGGAGGTTGGGGAGGAACCTGGGCCAGTCCTGGAGTCTGGGGAAGGCTCTGAGGAGGGCTCTGGGTCGGAGGCAGAGAGGGGGCCAGGGCCCTCTGACAGTTATCAGCTGCCTTCAGAATCAGACATCAGGGAGGCAGAGGAACAGCTAGAGCCTCTTCCCAGTGTGCGCGTGCGCAGAGTGGCCAGACGAAGGGAACAGCTAAAGAACAAGAGTTGACTTGGGAGTGAGGCCACAGGTGGACGATGAATGGCCCCTCCCAGAGGGAATAAAAGAGGAGCGACAGGGGAGAGGAGCTTGCAGGAGACAATTAGTTCCGTTAATGGGTTCATGACTCTCTGAGACTCCTTGCCAAGTTTTGTAGATATCTAGCCTGTCAGCTCTCTAAGCCAGATAAGGTCTGTGACCATAAATCTTCCCTTGAAAGACTTTGCCGGATGTGAAGGAGCAGAATTCACAGGCAATTAATAAAAGTGGTTTTTGTCGGGATCAGGAGTTTGCTTCCTGCTCTTGGGAAGCCTCGGTCAAAACAGTGACTTGGCCATTCCAAAAAGCACCAGAGAAACAAGGCAGGTTGATTCTCTACTCAACGTAGAGAACGTAACTTTCGTTCCCATTTTCTAAGGATGATGGAGAAGGATAGCACACTGTTCAGTTACAATGTTTGTTGTAAATAGTCTATTGTGGCCTGCCCATTTGTTTACCTGGATTGTCTATATGAGCAGGGGTCTCCAACCTTGGCAACTTTAAGACGTGTCCAACCTCCTGCCTTAGGCGGCTGGCTGAGGAACTCTGGGAGTTGAAGTCCACACGTCTTGAAGTTGGCAAGGTTGGAGACCTCTGGTGTGAGGCACCTGAAAAATAGGTGAACATTGATTGGCAGTGCCTCAAAATGATGGTTTTCTTTCAAGGTCCAATGGGAGATCAACGTCAAAGAGGTTAATTCCTTACCACGTGTTACAGTCTTTTGTTACTGTCTCTCCTGGTGCATATTCCTGTCCGTTGTGGAAACAAGGGCAATTCTCAGGGACCATGCATTTGTTCCCATGTCGCACCTAGAATGCAAATCGGTGGATATTTAACATTTATACTCAATGAAATTGATATGGCCGCACAAAAACTCACGAGAACCTACAAGGTCCCTTCCAACTCTGTTACTCTGTCTATGTCAGGCAATCTTTTGCATTGGGCCTTCAGGCCTGCCACAATTAGTGGAAAATTAATGGGAGGGGGGATTGTATGGGAGATATATATATATATATATATATATATATATATATATATACTCAAAATAACATTCCTTTCTCAGAGAGTCAAGGACATTTTGCCCTGCACCTGGACTTTCTGGTTTTTCTTTGAAGATGTTTCTCCTTCTCATCCAAGAAGCTTCTTCAACTCTGACCGGATGGTGGGGAATGGAAGCATTGATACTCCAGAGGGAGAAGGATATGACATCATCTATCTCCAGTCTACAACATAATCCTTTCAGCAGTTCTAAGAAGGCTCCACACTCATTGTACTACTCAGGTGACTCTGTTTGCATCACTCAGGGGACCCTGAGGATACAGATAAACATCCAGGTGGCCTCAAGGACTCTCTCAAAGGATGCAAATGACCAGCTGTCTGCAAGGAGTATCAATCCTTCCATTCCTCCTCATACAGTCAGAGCTGAAGAAGCTTCTTGGAGGAGAAGCGAAACGTCTTCAAAAGAAAAAGCAAAAAAGCTCAGGTGCCTCCTGAAAAATATATATATGTAATTGTTTCACAACAACCTGTTATTATTAGGCCCCAATTAAGGGAGGAGACATACTGTTTCCCTTACTGCCTTATCGGCTCATCACTAGAGACCATCCAGACAGCAAGCCAAGAATTACGTTGTATAATATTTTAGATATGTGTGTTAGTTTTTTATGAGCTGATCAATAAATTAAATTAGAGAGAGACCAGGATAGATCTATTTTGAGCTTATTAGCTCTCATCAGCTGGCCATACCCCTAATTGGGGCCTAATAATAACAGGTTGTTGTGAAACAATTACCTATACTAATATACCCTGTCTAAGCTGATGCAATAAGGGGAACTGGCTTGGCTTAAGTGCTAGGCTTCTTGCCTTGCATGCAACATAGCCCCGGTTCGAATCCCATTAAGGGGTATGGCCAGCTGATGAGAGCTAATAAGCTCGAAATAGATCTATCCTGGCCTCTCTCTAATTTAATTTATTGATCAGCTCATAAAAAACTAATGTATGTATGTATGTATGTATGTATGTATGTATGTATGTATGTATGTATACACACACACACACACACACACACACACACACACACACACCAAATGTCTCCCAAAGCTAAGCAGCTCAGCCTGGTGACTTATGTTCTTTTTAAAAAGTCATTATGGTGTCATTCCAATATGAAGAGCAGAGAAGAATTGTTTCCCTCCCCAACTATTTTTCAAACGTTCCCTTAAGACATTGCTAGGCTGGCATGTGCACTAAACCATCATGGGCTTAATTTATTGGCTTAAGTGCAGTTTACTGAATTCACTGTTTGTAAAAGCCAAATTAAATGAAGGAATTAAATTAATCCAATAAAACATGTTTTAATAATGAGTTACATTTAAACCATTTGTCTCCTGAACGAATTGAGGAATTGGCCAGGTGGATGGAACACAGTAAATCGTAACTATTAATGGACAATCTTCAATGGCCGGAGCTGAAATTAAGGAGGCCGGGACTGTGGAGGGACACCAAAAGTAGAAAATAATCTGCTGTTGTTTCCCACAAATAGCTTTGAAAATTACGGTTAAAACTGGAATAAAGCAAATGTAACACAATTATATTTTTTAAAATTCTTGGTGGTTCTCCGTAAAAATAAATGAAGAATATATTGTTCATCTAGGGACGCGGTGGCTCAGGGGCTAAGATGCTGAGCTTGTCGATCAGAAAGGTCGGCAGTTCGGCGGTTCGAATCCCTAGCGCCGCGTAACAGAGGGAGCTCCCGTGACTTGTCCCAGCTTCTGCCAACCTAGCAGTTCGAAAGCAAGTAGAAAAATAGGAAACCACCTTTGGTGGGAAGGGAACAACGTTCCTTGCGCCTTCGGCGTTTAGTCATGCCGGCCACATGACCACAAAGACGTCTTCGGATAGCGCTGGCTCTTCGGCTTTGAAATGGAGATGAGCAGCGCCCCCTAGAGTCAGGAACGACTAGCACATATGTGGAAGGGGAACGTTTACCTTCCCGGAAAGAAATGTTTCAATTCTGCTTGTGCAGTCACGGTTCTGTTAATTAGGAAAACACTGAATCTACTGATGATTTGGTTTTAGTAATATTTAACATCTGGCCATGGTTGGAGGGTTATTTGACATTTTAAGTCAATCGATTATTTTTTGACCAGTCCCAAGTCCAGCTCAAAACTCTGGATCGACAAATGGGAAGCACAACTGATTTTATATCTATCTATCTATATATCTATATATGAAGACTAATTATCACAGCTCCTGTGAAGAGGTCCCTTTAAGGGGAGGAGACTCAACGTCATCCCTCTCTGCCCTTTGACTCAACCCAGAGTCATCCAGACAGAGAACCAAATTAGATTACTGCTGTGTGACATTTTTTAGATGTGTGTTAGATTTTTAAATATCTATATCTATCTATCTATCTATCTATCTATCTATCTATCTATCTATCTATCTATCTATCTATCTATCTATCTATCTATCTATCTATCTATCTATATCTATATCTATATCTATATCTATATCTATATCTATATCTATATATATATATATATATATATATATATATATATATATATATGTTAGTTTTTATGAGCTGATCAATACATTTAAATTTGAGAGACCAAGATAGATCTATTTCGAGCTTATTAGCTCTCATCAGTTGGCCACACCCCACTGGGATTCGAACCGGGGCTGTAATGAATCCTAAGGCAGAAGCCTAGCACTCCATCCCATTTGTCGATCCAGAGTTTTGAGCTGGACTTGGGACTGGTCAAAAAATAATCAATCGACTTAAAATGTCAAATAACCCTCCAACCATGGCCAGATGTTAAATATGACATATATGGCCAGATGTTAAATATTAAATATTATATATATATATATGAACTATGATCTGCAGCCTGAAGCAACGGATGAGATTTTAATTCCCTTCTAACACTCTGGGTATTCTGAACCTTCCCTGAAAAATTTCCCCTTCGGTTTGGACACACAGATTTAATTCCTAATTGCTCCTAAATTTTATAGGAGAGACTCCGTTAATGAACTCTGGAAGTAGAACAGAGTAGGTTTTTTTAAGGTGAACAATATTGCCCTCTAGTGGCAATAAAATTCTACTCCTACTTCAACAATTCGGGTCCCATCAGATAATTTGGCAACTCCACAACCGAGAAGGCGTTGCGTTGTAATAATAATAATAATAATAATAATAATTCAATTTATAGACCGCTCCTCTCCCCATAGGGACTCGGTTGTGTAGTTGTGTAGTTGTGTAGTTGCAGTTGCCACCTTGACTTCTTTAAGCCCGTAGCTGTACATTCACACAAACCATTGGATCTGTGAGAGGACGGAGGTTACTTTGAGAGAACTGAGGTAGTTTAATAAAAAGAAGGATTAGGGGAGACATAAGAGCAGTCTTCCAATATCTCGGGGGTTGCCACAGAGAAGAGTGAGGGCAGGACAAGAAGCAATGAGTGGAAACTAATCAAGGAGAGAAGCAACTTAGAACTGAGGAGAAATTTCCTGACAGTTAGAACAAGTAATCCGTGGAACAGAAGTTGCCTCCAGAAGTTGTGAATTCTCCAACACTGGAGGTTTTTAAGAAGATGTTGGATAACCAATTTGTCTGAAGTGGTGTTGGGTTTCCTGCCTAGGCAGGGGGTTGGACTAGAAGACCTCCAAGGTCCCTTCCAACTCTGTTATTCTATTCCATTCCATTCCATTCCATTCCTTCCCTTCCCTTCCCTTCCCTTCTCTTCTCTGTTATTCTCTTCTATTCCATCTCATCTCATCTCATCTCATCTCTTCTCTTCTCTGTTATTCTATTCTATTCTATTCTATTCCATCTCATCTCTTCTCTTCCCTTCTCTTCTCTTCTGTTATTCTATTCCTTCTTTTCTCTTCTCTGTTATTCTATTCTATTCTATTCTATTCTATTCTATTCCATCTCTTCTCTTCCCTTCCCTTCCATTCCATTCCATTCCATTCCGCTCCACTGTACCCCTCAGCTGTATTCACATAATAAAAGTAAAGACTTCCCCTATCCAGTCATATTCGACTCTTGAGGGCATTGCTCATCTCCGTTTCTTACCAGCGTCGTCTGAAGACATTTTCCGTGGTCATGTGACCAACATGGCTATAGGCCAAGGTGCGCGGAACGGTGCTGCTTTCCCACCAAGTGGTACCTATGAATCTACTCACATTCACGTGTTTTCAAACTGCTCGACGGACAGGAGCTGAGGCAAGAACAGGAGCTCACCCCATTGTGCAAACCCGGGTCCCAAACCCTGGCTGTCATTTTTCATTTGTCTTTAACCGCTGAGGCATCACACTCCTTGGGTTCATTGTTAATACATTGTTCGTGTAACACTCACTGAGTGAATCGAGCCACATTTCCAGATCTGAGCAATACACTGAGACACTCTAGCTCAGTGATGGCAAAAGGTTGACTAAATAAACAAACAAACAATCAAATAGACAAATAGACAAACAAATACCATATTTTTCAGAGTATAAGATGCACCTTTCCCCGCCTAAAAGAGGGTGAAAAAAATTGGGTGGGTCTTATACACTGAATGTAGCCCCACCCACCCACCGTCCCCATACCTTTGGCCTCTCCCTCCCAGCAATTCACCTCCTTGCAGCAAATGGAGGAAATGGGGCTTGCGGAGGCTGCAATAAGCTATAGCAATCCCTGCAGTCTGAAACAGCTGATGATTGGGAGAAACTGAAAGTGAAACTTGCTGTTTGTTCCATCGAGGAAAATGGCTGGGAGGCAGAGGCAGGTTTTTTTCCTTGTGCTAACCAGGCTGTTTGCTGCAAGGATTATATCAGTAATTATAAATGCCTCTAGAATGTTCAAATTATTAGACTTATTTTTTAAATAAGTCTCCTGCCCCATACATCCCTCCGGACGATCCGCTCCCACACAGAGGGCCTTCTCAGGGTGCCGTCGGCCGGGCAATGCCGTCTGGCGACACCCAGGGGAAGAGCCTTCTCTGTGGCGGGCCCTGCCCTTTGGAACGACCTACCCCCTGAACTTCGTACCATCTCGGACCTCCGCCTCTTCCGCCAGTGTCTAAAGACACATCTCTTTCAGCAAGCCGGCCTAGCGTAACCTCCCGTTGGGGCTATTTTAGATAGTTTTAAACTGGGGATTTTAATTTGGATTTTAGCATAGGACTGTAATTTAATATGTTTTTAAATTCTGTATTTTATTGTTTTATATGTTTTTTAAATTCCTGTGCGCCGCCCTGGGTCCTTCGTGGAGAAGGGCGGGATATAAATTTAATAAAATAAAATTAAATTAAAGATTGCTTTATTATTGCTTTAGACAACTGAACAAAATGAAGAAGTTTTTTAAAATAAATGCTTGATCTGAAGAGGCCCAATGCTCTTGTATCGTTAAATACCAGAGAATAACTATACTTCCAGAAAGCACCTCAATTTTAACAGCATCTGTACAGGTATAGTCTGAAATGTAACACTACAAACAGTGTATATTGTCTGTACTATTTGCTGTTTGTTGCAAGGAGGCAAATTGCTAGGAGGCAGAGGCAGATAATTTCCCCTTGTTTCCCTCCCTAAAAGCTAGGTGTGTCTTATACTTTGAAGCGTCCTCTATTCTGAAAAATACGGTACACAAATAAAGGCTAGAAGAATGAGTAGGTTGGCCTGCCGGTTCCTGCACACTTTTTCTTGAAGTGCCTCAACTTTCTTACCCATCCAGTCGGGCAGAGGCAACCCGAGATGCACCCGTGACTGACGCAGCCCAGATCGTAATTCTGACAGGTCTTCATACATTCCACTCCTTTCACTCTTGGGTCATTCGCCGGACAGACAAACATGGTCATCGGATGCTTGCAAGAGACACTCCGCTTTGCTTTGAGGAAAGAACGAAGGGCATGGTCAGTCCAAGAGAAATCCTTACAAAGACATAGAAAGGTCCGACAATGTTTACAGCAAATATGGCAAATATGCAGTAGTAGTAAGACGGCTCAACGACGCGTGTTGAAAAGATATTAAGCTATTAAAGAGACAATCAGATAGAAAAACAGAAATGTAACGTAGAATTGGGAGGAGTCCAATAAGCATTTTAAGCATTCCACTGTACCATGTCAAAGGCTTTTTCCACCTTTAGCCAAAGCGCCATTGCCAATTTCAGTTTTACTGATAGGTTATTAACGATTCATCTAATATTACCTGAAGCTTTGTCAACCTTTCATCAGACAAGAGTGTTGAAACTGATAATTAAATATCCCCTGCAGTCTGTGCCGCAAGATTGCTGTCGACATTTTGGCTCAACTTCTAAGAAGGTTGGGAAAGAGCTTACACTCAGCAGGATTTTCAAACTCATAATTATATAAGCTTTATTTATTTATTTTATTTATTGATTGATTAGTCGTATTTGTATACCACCCTATCTCCCCAGTGGGACTCAGGGCAGTGCACAGAAAAGATAAAAAGACAATACATACAATAACAATATAAAAAGGATTAAATTTAGGGATCTGTGCTAAAATTGTGGTTAAAAACTATTAAAATCACTAAATTAAAAGTAAGCCATTAAAACAATGCCAGAGTAAACGCATGTGCAATAGAATACATGTCAGACAGGAATGGAAGATTTCTATATATTCTTCCACAGATATTTAAATTATTTATTTAAATCATCTTATTATTTTTCTACAAATGCAGACTCTGCAAGCATTGGTCCATTAGTTGCAACAGAAATGGATCTACTGACTTCTCATAGGACCGGATCATGGGCTGAGACAACGTGAGCGTCCCAGAATTTATCAAGGGAAGATAAAATAATGCAGGGGTGTCAAACTCGCAGCCTGCAGCTGGCCACACCCACCTCAGTTTAGTGAAGGGGGAACCAATTAACGATATTAGCCATTTGTCTGAAATGGTATAAGGTTCCTGCCCACGCAGGGGGTTGGACTAGAAGACCTACAAGGTCCCTTCCAACTCTGCTATTGTATTGTATTGATATGTCATGTGATGACAACATGATGCCACGAATTTGACACTCCTGAGATAAAGGCCTCTCTGCAGATTTCACTTTGCTAGCTGTTGCTGACTTTAGAGGACAGTGCTCATCTCCGTTTCAAATCCATTCAGCCAGTGTTGACCAAAGACATATCGGCCATCATGTGGCCAGCATGATGTCATGGAACGCTATTACCTTCACATCAAAAAGGTACTGTATTTTTCGGAGTATAAGACGCAGCACGATTTTGAAGAGGCAAATTAAAAAAAAACAATTTTTGGCCCTCTACCGACCTCCCCAAAACGGCCTGTTTTTCATGAAAGCGGGCCTGCTTTTTGTCAACAAAAGGGGCACGAATAGCTTTTAGGAGGCTGGTAGAGTGCTCCTGGGGACTGAAGAAGAAGAAACATTAGAAAATCAAAAGTAAGAAAAAAGCTAAAAGGAAGCCGAAGCAAAAAATGTCAACCAATTGTAAACACTTCAAAAAGAAAACACGTAGTTGTGTTTTTAAAAAAAATTCAAGGATTAGTTGTAATAAACAGGAATATTTAAAAAAACCAAACCTTAATTCCTTGAACTTAAACGTTCATATAGACTGAAGTTTAAAGTTCAGTCTAGATCAGGGGTGGGCAAACTTTGCAATTTTAAGTCTGAAGGACTTCAGCTCCCAGACTTCTCCAGCCAGCAAAGCTGTCAGTGTCAGGGCCTGGGCCAGGGGTCTCCAACCATTGCAATTTTAAGTCTGAAGGACTTCAGCTCCCAGACTTCTCCAGCCAGCAAAGCTGTCAGTGTCAGGGCCTGGGCCAGGGGTATCCAACCTTTGCAACTTTAAGTCTGAAGGACTTCAGCTCCCAGACTTCTCCAGCCAGCAAAGCTGTCAGTGTCAGGGCCTGGGCCAGGGGTCTCCAACCTTTGCAACTTTAAGTCTGAAGGACTTCAGCTCCCAGACTTCTCCAGCCATCAAAGCTGTCAGTATCAGGGCCTGGGCCAGGGATCTCCAACCTTTGCAACTTTAAGTCTGAAGGACTTCCGCTCCCAGACTTCTCCAGCCAGCAAAGCTGTCAGTGTCAGGGCCTGGGCCAGGGGTATCCAACCTTTGCAACTTTAAGTCTGAAGGACTTCAGCTCCCAGACTTCTCCAGCCAGCAAAGCTGTCAGTGTCAGCGCCTGGGCCAGGGGTCTCCAACCTTTGCAACTTTAAGTCTGAAGGACTTCAGCTCCCAGACTTCTCCAGCCAGCAAAGCTGTCAGTGTCAGGGCCTGGGCCAGGGGTATCCAACCTTTGCAACTTTAAGTCTGAAGGACTTCAGCTCCCAGACTTCTCCAGCCAGCAAAGCTGTCAGTGTCAGGGCCTGGGCCAGGGGTCTCCAACCTTTGCAATTTTAAGTCTGAAGGACTTCAGCTCCCAGACTTCTCCAGCCAGCAAAGCTGGCTGGAGAAGTCTGGGAGCTGAAGTCCTTCAGACTTAAAGTTGTAAAGTTTGCCCACCCCTGGTCTATATGAACATTTAAGTTGAGAGTGTCAAAAAAGCAGACTTACCCCTGGCAGAACGATGAGTTTGGAAGAGAACATCTGGAAGGAAACTTCCTGGAAGTCTTTGCGAGCTGCAATGCATGATGCCATTTTCACAATAGCTGGAAAGAGGAAGAGGCAGAAGGCTTTAAAAAAAATAATGGCCGTGCCTTCCTTAACCACCAGGGCCTTTCCTGGTGGACCTCTGGGGTCAGCGACCTTCAGCCCTCAAACATGCCAGTTCTAGAGGCCAAAACATATTTTGCAGAAATGCTGGGAAAATGGGCACTCGACAGCAGGACATGTGATAAGTACTAAGAGTAAACAACAGTCTAAGCACCAAAACCACTCCCCACCAAAGGGCAAGCCACTAGCATATAAAGAGAGACCAAACCCTACTCCCCTCTAGCACTGATGATGCTACTTAGTTTGGTAATGAAACGTCTGGAAGAAAACAACCACGCTCGGAGAGCAGCAAAGAAACTACAGTTCGGGCCTGCACTACAAATAATCTTTTCTAGTGAACCGCAAACATAGAATAACAGAGTTGGAAAGGACCTCAGAGGTCTTCTAGTCCAACCTTCTGCTAGAACAGAATGTCCTGTATCAGGGATGGCTAAGCTTTTTGGTGCCGACTGGGCAAAGCATATGAGGGAACCCCCAAAATGCAATGCGATCATCCCGCACATTTATTTATTTATTTATTTATTTATTTATTGGATTTCTAGACCGGCCCCTCTCCCCGAAGGGACTCGGGGCGGTGTACAGGTAAAAATTAAAACTATGACAATCAACAATACATATAAACTAAAATCGAATTAAATAATCCCCTGTACAAATTTATAAAAATTAAAAACTTAACTTTAAAACCTAATCACATAATTTAAAATTACAAACTGAGGTGGGAAGGATGGAATTAAGCCAGGCCGGCTAGATGAAACAGGTGGGTTTTGAGTTTCTGATGGAAGGAGCGGAGGTCCGTGGTCGTTCTAATATCAGGGGGAAGGTCGTTCCAGAGGGTTGGGCCCGCCACAGAGAAGGCCCTTCCCCTGGGCGTCGCCCGCTGGCATTGCCTAGTGGACGGCACCCGGAGAAGTCCCTCTCTGTGCGAGCGAATCGGCCGAAGGGATGTATGGGGCAGGATACGATCCCGCACATGAGCCCCGTGCCCATTTCCAAGCCCAAAACAGGGCACAGAAGACCCTTGCGTGGCACCCCTGCCCCCCGTTTTGGCTTCCAAGTTGTGTCAATAAAAGAAGTTTATAAAACACAATTCGTTCCTTCGGTCGTTTCAAGAGTGGAAAGTTCTGTGGGTGACTGTAAGAGACTCAATCCCAAATGTTGCCTTGCCCTGCGTTTGGAACCTAGTTGTTAGGATATTTATCCTTATGTTGGGTTGACAATATATATAAGCCAGTATTCTTAAAGAGTATATGTAGCTTTAAGAACTATGTTGAATTCTAATGGGCTGTGCTTCTCAGCTCTACCATATAAGCAAGCTCAGAAACACAGTCCATTCCCTTTTCGATTCCTTTTGATTCCTGTGTTTACTGTTTGCCGCTGAGACTGAAGACTGAAGGAGTATTTGTTTTGCATCACTGTAAGATAACTCTGTGTTTTGGTGAAGGACTGTTATTGTTTGAGAAGTTAGGCTCACTGGACGGAAGAAGTATTTTAGTGGCTACAAAGTAAAGAGTATTTATTTTCTTACTATCAGAGTTTTAGAGTTTGTGTGTGGTTAAAGCAACGTATCTCTTTACTGTCCAGTGTATTACACTACTCCACATTTATTTTCAAGCGGGGGTGTTTGTGACCCCCTAACACTGGTTATGGGACCAGAGTTGTAACACTGGTTCTGAACCCAGAGTTGCTAACACTAGTTTTCTGGCAGCTCGTCAGGCGAGATAAGGTTCGTGTGGATAAATATTCCTCTGAAAGACTGTTTGCCAAGCCCCGCTGAATGGGAATGAAAATAATTCACAGTCGTGTCAATAAAAGGGGTTTTGCCGAGACCCAGACTCTGCTTCATGCTTGTTAAGGAAGCCTGGGTCAGAACAACAACCAAAATTGGATGAAAGGGGGTGAAGACCCAACACTTCTCCATGGGAATTCACGGGAGATGAAACCCGGGTTCCATAGCACTTACCACATGGTGTGGTGATCGGAGAAGACGTCATCTGGTTGGAAGATCTCGCCGTCGTAGTAGCAAGAGCACTGGGATCTGGGCACACAATCCCCCTGCTGATCGAGGTACATCCCAAAGGGGCAAAAACAACCTTCGGTGCAAAATTCACGGCAATCTGTGTCCGGATAGGCGAGAGAACGGCAGGTCTGGTTGCACGGACTTCCACACTGCTGGTAAAGTTGGCCTTCTGGACAACTCATGGCTGTAAAACATTTTTAAAAAAAAAAATGGGTCAGGGAATGTTTGGCGTTACTACTCAATCAATCCGTATCTAAACCTCCTCTAAGTCACTTTTTTCAACACAGTTGTAACTTCACATGGTCACTAAACGAATGTACATCGAGGGCTACCTGTATACCTTCACCCACTTTCTCTTTTTCTTCTGGGCTTCAATATTGCTGCAAGCTATCCCAGCAGAGATAATACTGGACTTCTGAGACTACATGGGAGGAACCAGTGGTGGGATTCAGCCAGTTTGCACCGGTACAGGCGAACCGATTCTTAAGTTACCCAACACCTACTATCAAAGTGGTTCCTGGGCACTGCGCTGCAATGGAGAAACGGGCAACGGGGCGGCTGTTCAAACTTGACAGCTTTAAGACTTGTGGACTTCAACTCCCAGAATTCCTCCTCCAGTCATGTTGGCTCAGGAACTCTGGCATTTGAAGCACCCAAGTCTTAAAGCTGTCAAGTTACAAGACCCTCGCGCCCCTCACCCTTTAGGGAAAAAAACCCAGGGGTGTTCAAACTTGACAGCTTTAAGACTTGTGGACTTCCACTCCCAGAATTCCTCCTCTCGCTCTTCCTCTTGATGATGGGCGGAAGGGCAGAGGGAGTGAGCTGGAACCGGTTCTAAACAGCCCTGTAGATTTGTGGAACCTCTTCTATAGAGGAGGTTAGAACTGGCAAGAATCCATCCCTGTCCTGTATCTCCAGATGCCAAATTCCTGTTATTACCCAGCCTCATCTTCAGTCTGAGGCAGGCCAAAAAAAATAATAATAATTTCCTACGTCATTTTTGGGCTACGATTCATGGCTCTCCCCCACCCCGCCACTCACACCTTTTTGAGATTGTTCAAAACCAATTAAGTGTCCTGCAATACAATTTCCCACTGAGATATGAAATGCTAGCAGAACTTACTGTTTCTATGTCTACAATTTACACTCTCCTCCACTCAGTCTTGACTCTAGATGGCAGCAATTGCAACTTTATGCTCTTTGCTGGCCCAAAGCAAAACAGCATCAAGCTAGAAATTTGGATGGGAAGGGCGTTTACATTGACTGAGATTTCATATTCCTATTTATTGGCTTTAAAATATACATACTTCCTAGAATGCACAGGGGGATAAAATTGTACAAGAAATACCTATGTTTACTTGTTATTTAAATTGCTCTGTTAGGTCCTAGAAAGAGGACAGAGAAGAGCAATAAAGAGGTTCGGAAGGCTAAATGTAATAACTTTGAACAGCTAAAGCAGGGGTGTCCACACTTGGGAACTTTTAAGACTTGTGGACTTCAACTCCCAGAATTCCCCACCCAAATTCTGGGAGTTGAAGTCCACAAGTCTTCAAGTTCCCAAGTTTGGACATCCCTGAGCTAAAAGAACTATGCATATTCCATCTTTTTGCCACCATAGGCCAATATGGTTCTCCACTCACAATCGCTGCCCGCTGGTATCCTCTCACACAGGGGTCTCCAACCTTTGCAACTTTAAGTCTGAAGGACTTCAGCTCCCAGAGACCCCTGCTCTAGCATACCAATCTGAGATAGCAACTTGCTTCTGAGTTAAAATATCCTAACTATCACTGCTTGCAAAAAAAAAAAAAAAGCTGATTAGGGGACTGGAGGCTACAACAATAATAATACAATAGCAGAGTTGGAAGGGACCTTGTAGGTCTTCTAGTCCAACCCCCTGCGTGGGCAGGAACCCTATACCATTTCAAAACATATGAAGAATGGCTGCGAGAATTGGGTATGTTGCAGTGGTGGGTTTCTGCAGGTTCGCACCTACTCGCGAGAGCCGGTTGGTGAAATTTAGAGAACCGGTGAGAGGGGGTTCCACCGGTGTACCTGGAAGTAAATCTGGCCCGCCGCTGCCAGTGATCCAACGGGAAGGAAAGGAAGGAAGAAAGGGAGGAAGGAAGGAAGGAAGGAAGAAAGAAAGAAAGAAAGAAAGAAAGAAAGAAAGAAAGAAAGAAAGAAAGAAAGAAAGAAAGAAAGAAAGAAAGAAAGAAAGAAAGAAAGAAAGAATTTATCATCACAATTGAGTCCAAAATTTTGGTTGCTACGCAAGAGCATTGTTATATGAGTTTCACTACATTTTCAAAGGTGGCCACTCCCACCCTGTCACATGACTGCCAAGCCACGCCCACAAAATAGGCCACACCTACAGAGTAGGTTCTAAAAAAATTTGAAACCCACCACTGATATGTTGAGTCTAGAGAAAAGAAGGGCTAGGGTTATGATGGTGAACCTATGGCATGCGTGCCAGAAGTGGCACGCAGAGCCATCTCTCCCGGCGTGCGAGACATCGCCTGTTGCTCTTCCGGGTTCCAGTGTGCCAGCCAGCTGGTCTTCATGTGCACGGGAGTGCCGGAAACTAGAAAAGCAGCCACCCAGTGCCCATGTGCGTGCTGGAAAGATGATCTTTTACTTTCCAGTATGTGCATGCGCACCAGCCAGTTGGTTTTTGTGCATGCATTCGTGCCAGAAACTGTACGACCAGATTGCTGGTGTGCATGCGTGTGCTGGAAACCAGACGATTGCGACTGCTCTTCCGGTTCCTGGCACATGCGCAACGGCACACACACACTCATTTCAGCACTCGGTGACAAAAAGGTTCACCGACATTGGGCTTTCCATGACCTCGTCGGCGCCGTCGCTCTTGGCACCGATTGGCGGGTCATAAGGTCGCCCTCAAAATGGGTTGAGTGACAAACGCGAACTTGTCCCGGTGTGTATCGGTTGGACCGATCCGTGTTCTGCGGCATGGGATGTTTGCAGGGCTTTGATCGTTGGGAATTGATGCCGATCTCCAGGGGTGCAGATCACTTACACAGCTCTCTCTGCAGGAATTTAAGCTCCCAACGTTTTGCACACTAAGAGTCCAACCTTTCCAGTTGTTTATTGTTATTATTTGAAAGTATTTGGAGAGTGGGTAAAAGGTAGAACCATGGGAAGGATGTGCAAGGTGAAAGGAGATCTTCTTTAAAAACTCTTGAGATGCCACCACACCCTTCAGAGAAACCAAGAAATAGTCCTTTTTTAGCAGTGTTGGGTGGATGGATGGACTACTCTTTGAGAACGGCTGCAGGATTTGGGTTTGGCTAGTCTAAAGAAAATAAGAATTGGGGGAGACATGATAGCAGTCTTCCAATATCTCAGGGTCTGTCACAAAGAAGAGGGAGTCAAACTATTCTCCAAAGCACCTGAGGGCAGAACAAGAAGCAATGAATGGAAACTAATCCAGGAGAGAAGCAACTTAGAACTGAGGAGAAATTTCCTGACAGTGAGAACAATTAATCAGTGGAACAGAAGTTGCCTCCAGAAGTTGTGAATGCCCCAACCCAGGAAGTCTTTAAGAGGATGTTGGAGAGCCATTTGTCTAGGATGATATAGGGCCTCTGTTGAGTCCCCAAGCCTATGTCCCAGACAGCTCGTCTGGTAACCTATGAGTCACCGCATTCCGGAGCTGAGCCAGCAGCTGCAGTGATTAACAGAGACAAGCTGTCTGGAATCTGTCTGGAAAGGAGTTACAATGTTGCAATTGCATTGCTAGGAGTTTCCTGCCTGGTAACTCTATATAAGAGGTTGCCAGAGAAGAAACCTTGCCAGTTGAATCTTGTGTGTGTTGTAAATAGTGTGAATAAACGTTCCTGTTGTTTTGACCATGCCTGAGTCGGAATCCTTTGTCTGATCTAACACTGGCGACGAAGGTGGGATTCAGGCCGTGGCCTTAGAACGCAACGGGTAACGAATACTTCAACAACAGAGCGCAGCGCGACGCACAGCCTCACCATGGCTACGGCGACAATGCCTCCGTTTGCACCGTTCGACCCGATGAAGGAACAATGGGCTTCCTTCTTAGCCCGGTTCGAGTGCTTCTTGATAGCCAGCGACTACGGCGAACTCGCGCCTGCCAGGAAGCTGAGCCTATTCCTCCAGTGCGGCGGCCCTGAATTGTTTGCTACCGCCCGAACCATAGCAGCACCCGCAGCGGTGCACGAAGTGCCGTGGGACGATCTCCTGGGCCGCCTGAGAGCACACTACACGCCGGCGCCTTCCCGCATAGCGCATCGCTATGCATTCAGGCAATGTGTGCAACAGCCGCAACAGTCGGTAGCCGAGTTCCTGCAGAAATTGAGAGCGACCGCAATCCCCTGCGAGTTCCCTGCTGGCTTCCTGGAGGAATCCCTACTGGAGCAGTTTGTATGCGGCGTAAGAGACATCCGCCTAAAGCGCCGCTTGCTTTCAAAAACTGTCCTGACTCTTGAGCAAGCGGTGGAAGAAGCACGCGCGACAGAATTGTCGGAGATCTCCACATCCGACATGGGCCGCGCGCGCCCTCCTCTTTTCCCCACTCCGCGAGCGTGTCTGGTAGACGAAATAGCGCCGCTGGATGAGCTGGAGGAGGAAGACCGTGGGGACTGCATGAGGGTGACCGGGCGCGTGCTGAATCGCGCATTCACACCGCAGCAGAAGTCCGGGAACTGCCTAGGCTGCGGAGGGGCCCACCAGAGACCAGAGTGCCCATTCAAGGCATCGGTGTGCCGCAGATGTGGCAGGAAAGGACACCTAGCAGCTGTGTGCCGTGCTGCCACTCCAGCGACAACGCCAGCTGCCGCCTCCAGAACCGTTCCACCAGGACAACGAGGGTCGCAGAAGTGTTCAGGACGCTACAGCCACAGCCGACCGACTGCTTCGCGCTGGCGGAGATGCCCCCAGCTCTAAGCTACGACCAGGCAGAGAGTAGGAGACTGTCAACAGTGGTTTGCTTAGAGGGGGTGGGGGTAAAAATGGAAATAGATTCAGGGTCCTCTAGATCACTCATGTCCTGGGCGCATTTAGTTAAGCTTTGCCCCAAGCTCAGGAAGCGGGATCTCGGCCCCACAGCGACGATCCTGAAAGATTACCAGGGCTCACAAATTCCCATTCTAGGTCTGCACAGAGTGAGAGTAGACTACGGCCCCTTCCACGGATCCCTTCCCATCCTGGTAGTGGCCAAACCCCTAGCTGCCTTGATCGGATTGGACTGGTTTCCAGCCTTGGGACTGTCAGTCCAAGGAGTACACAGCGTGCCAGCCAGTTCTCCGGTAGACGAAGTAATCAGAGAGTTCAACGACGTCTTTGATGGCAGCTTAGGAACGTACAAAGGCACTCCAGTTTCCCTAAATTTGGACCCCCAGGTTGCTCCAGTCCGCTTGAAGGCCCGCAGGCTGCCGTTCGCGCTGAAGCCCAAGGTTGAAGCGGAATTGGATCGATTGGTGGCGCAGGGCGTGCTCGAACCCGTCGATCAGGCGAAATGGGAGACCCCAATTGTGGTCCCCATTAAGCCCGACGGGTCCGTGAGGATCTGCGCCGACTATAAGTCGACGATCAACCTCGGGCTTCAGGCGAACCCATACCCGGTTCCGGTGGTGCAAGACCTACTCCACTCATTGGGACGAGGTCGAGTGTTCGCGAAACTGGATATGGCGCAGGCCTACCAACAGCTCCCGGTGGATGACGAGGCTGCGGAAGCGCAGACCATCGTGACCCACCGTGGGGCTTTCCGCTGTCGCCGTCTCCAATTCGGCGTGTCCGTAGCCCCGGGGATCTTCCAGAGCCTCATGGAGCGACTGCTCCATGGGCTCCCTGGCGTTGTACCGTATTTTGACGACGTCCTGATTGCTGCTTCCAGCATATCAGAACTCGCCAAAACGTTACGGAAGGTCCTCAGAGTTTTCAGGGGCGCGGGTTTAAAGTTGAAACGCAGCAAATGTACGTTTGCTGCGCCTAGGGTGGAATTCCTGGGTTTCATGATTGACGCCCAAGGAATTCACCCAACCCCCTCCAAGGTCGAGGCCATCCAAAAGGCCCCCACTCCTGCCTCCAAAACGGAGCTGCAGGCATTCCTCGGCCTTTTGAATTTCTACGCGCCGTTTATTCCCCATAAGGCATCGCTAGCCGAGCCGCTGCATCGGTTGCTCGACCGATCCGTGGCCTGGCACTGGGGCAGCCGCGAAGCACACGCGTTCGCGGCTGTCAAAGCCATGCTCACGTCAGATGCGGTACTAGTCCAGTACCATGACAGGCTTCCTCTGACGCTTGCGTGCGATGCCTCCCCTTTTGGCTTGGGGGCTGTCCTTAGCCACGTCTTTCCAGACGGCTCGGAAGCCCCCATTGCTTTTTACTTCCGGACAATGTCTCAAACGGAGAGAAACTACAGCCAAATCGACAAGGAGGCTTTGGCTGTAGTGTCCGGGATTAAGAAGTTCCACAATTACCTCTATGGGCGGACCTTTTCTGTTGTCACGGACCATAAGCCGCTCCTTGGGCTATTGGCCGGTGACCGTCCGACACCCCCCATCCTGTCGCCCAGGATGACCCGCTGGACGGAATTCCTGGCAGCGTATGACTATACGCTGCTATACCGTCCTGGCAAGCAGATAGGGCATGCTGATGCCCTAAGCCGCTGCCCTCTCCCGGGGCCGGATCTGGCCCCTGTGCCTGCTCTCTCTGTCCTGATGGTCGCGGAGTCGGACTTGCCCCTGTCCTCTTCCGCCGTTGCCGCTCACACCCGCGCAGACCCCGTCCTTGCCCAGGTCTGCCGATGGGTGCTGAGGGGCTGGCCTTCGGGCAGTGTGGCTGAAAACTTTCGGCCTTACAAGTCACGCCAGCTGGAGCTCTCGCTCCATTGCGGGTGCTTGTGTTGGGGAGATCGGGTCATCGTCCCTTCCCCTCTCCGGCACATGGTTCTTCAGTCGCTCCATGCCAACCACCCAGGCATCGTCCGTATGAAGGCATTGGCCCGGAGCTATGTCTGGTGGCCCGGCATGGACGCTGAAGTGGCGGAATGGGTGGCCGCCTGCTCCTCCTGCCAATCGTCCCGGCCGGCCCCGCCGGTCTCCCCGCCGAGGGAGTGGGACGCCCCCAGGTGCCCATGGTCCAGGCTCCACTTGGATTTCGCGGGTCCCTTCCATGGCCAGAATTTCCTCGTGGTGGTGGATGCGTTCTCATGCTGGGTGGAGGTGATTCTCATGGCTTCCACCACAGCGGAGAGCACGGTGCGTGCCTTGCGCCGTCTGTTCGCGACCCACGGGTTGCCGGACGTCGTTGTGTCCGACAACGGACCCCAATTTCAATCCTCCACCTTCTTGGACTTTCTGGCCACCCAAGGGATCCGCCACGCGCCGGTCGCCCCTTATCACCCGGCGTCTAATGGACGCGCGGAACGAGCCGTGCGCTCAGCCAAGGAAGCCTTGGCCCGTTTGGATAAAGGGGACTGGCAGGCAAGGGTGGCCGCGTACCTTTTGGGACAGCATGTCACACCTTGCCCAGCCACAGGGAAAAGCCCCGCGGAGCTCTTGATGGGCCGACGCTTGCGGACCACTCTGGACAGACTGCACCCCGATTACGACGGGTTGCAGAGGGGCAACCTGCAGATTCCCACTCCTCGTTTATTTGAAATTGGGGACCTGGTTTGGGCAAGGAACTTTTCAGGGGAGCCGCGATGGATTGCCGCAACCATTTTGGACGTAACCGGACCCTGTTCTTACAGAGTCGGCCTTCAGGATGGATCCGAGTGGCGGCGCCACCTGGATCAACTGAGGCGCCGCCTGCCCGAAACAGCAGTCACCACGCCAGGCCGTTCCTGCCCGTTGGCCCCCGTTGGGCCGTTGTTCTCTGCTCAAGCCGAGCAGTTGTTTGGAACCCCGGAGTCCCTAGCCGGTCCAGACCTCGTATCGGCGGGAACAGCACGGGGAGACCACCAGGACCTCACAGCCCAATCTGACTCTCAGCTGGGGGCCTCGCCCATCGGGGAACCACCCTACCAGAATAATACTCGCCAGCAAATGCCAACTACCTCAAGCCCGGTCACCACGCCCCCTCACCCGGACTTGCTAGGGTCGCCATTGCCGCCTACGGCGACTCCACCTCCGAGGGCAGGCCGTGATGACGTAGGCGAAGGCTCCGTGTCCCACAGGGAGGAGCCTCCTCAAGAACTAAGGCGGTCAGGGCGGACCCGACACCGCCCCGCCTATCTGAACGACTACGCGTGCGCATGTACTGTGTTGGACAGAGAACCTAGACACATGCGCACTGACTATGGGGGAAGGAGTGTTGAGTCCCCAAGCCTATGTCCCAGACAGCTCGTCTGGTAACCTATGAGTCACCGCATTCCGGAGCTGAGCCAGCAGCTGCAGTGATTAACAGAGACAAGCTGTCTGGAATCTGTCTGGAAAGGAGTTACAATGTTGCAATTGCATTGCTAGGAGTTTCCTGCCTGGTAACTCTATATAAGAGGTTGCCAGAGAAGAAACCTTGCCAGTTGAATCTTGTGTGTGTTGTAAATAGTGTGAATAAACGTTCCTGTTGTTTTGACCATGCCTGAGTCGGAATCCTTTGTCTGATCTAACAGCCTCCTGCTTAAGCAGGGGGTTGGACTAGAAGACCTCCAAGGTCCCATCCAACTCTGTTACTCCATTTCTGGGAGTTGGGCATCTGCTGTACTAAACAAAGCAGCAACCCACTTCATCGTTTGCGAATGCCTGTCCTGGAGCCAGAGGCATTCTTGAAATGAGAGAGGACGCTTTCCGAATGCCAGCACCCCACTTTTCTTGGATAATTAAAATAATTGGTTTAAATGTTAGCATTCAGATGGGGGCAGGGAACATATGGAACACAAAAGGAAAGGACACCAGCTGGAGAACTCAATCCTCATTAGTTGATTCCAACCATCAAGGCTGGAAGAAAGAACCTTAAAAGAGGTGGATTGTCAGCCACCCAGATCTGGTCACTGAAAGTGAGTGGGCAGCCATATAAATTCTCTTCAATAAATACGTAAATAACTCTGAAAGGCCAACCTTCTGGTTTTATCCCATCGGCTACTGTCTGTCTCTCTCTCTCTCTCTCTCTGTATTTCTCTCTCTCTCTCTCTCTGTATTTCTCTCTCTCTCTCTCTGTATTTCTCTCTCTCTCTGTATTTCTCTCTCTCTCTCTCTCTCTCTCTGTATGTGTGTGTCGCTCTCTTTGTCTCTCTCTATGCCTGTCTCTCTCTTTCTCTTTCTGTCTCTGCCTCTCTCTGCCTCTCTCTCTCTCTGTGTATTTCTCTCTCTGTGTATTTCTCTCTCTCTCTCTCTGTATGTGTGACATATGTATATGTCTCTCTCTTTGTCTCTCTCTGTGCCTGTCTCTCTCTTTCTCTTTCTGTCTCTGTCTCTCTCTGTATCTCTCTGCCTCACTCTCTCTCTCTGTATTTCTCTCTCTCTCTCTCTGTATTTCTCTCTCTCTCTCTGTATTTCTCTCTCTCTCTGTATGTGTGTGTCGCTCTCTTTGTCTCTCTCTGTGCCTGTCTCTCTCTTTCTCTTTCTGTCTCTGCCTCTCTCTGCCTCTCTCTCTCTCTGTGTATTTCTCTCTCTCTGTATTTCTCTCTCTCTCTCTCTGTATGTGTGACATATGTATATGTCTCTCTCTTTGTCTCTCTCTGTGCCTGTCTCTTTCTTTCTCTTTCTGTCTCTGTCTCTCTCTGTATCTCTCTGCCTCTCTCTCTCTCTCTGTATTTCTCTCTCTCTCTCTGTATTTCTCTCTCTCTCTCTGCATTTCTCTCTCTCTCTCTCTGTATTTCTCTCTCTCTCTCTCTGTATGTGTGTGTCGCTCTCTTTGTCTCTCTCTGTGCCTGTCTCTCTCTTTCTCTTTCTCTCTCTGTCTCTCTCTGTATCTCTCTGCCTCTCTCTCTGTATTTCTCTCTCTCTCTCTCTGTATTTCTCTCTCTCTCTCTGTATTTCTCTCTCTCTCTCTCTGTATTTCTCTCTCTCTCTCTCTCTCTCTGTATTTCTCTCTCTCTCTGTATGTGTGTGTCACTCTCTTTGTCTCTCTGTGTGCCTGTCTCTCTCTTTCTCTTTCTGTCTCTGCCTCTCTCTGCCTCTCTCTCTCTCTCTGTATTTCTCTCTCTCTGTATTTCTCTCTCTCTCTCTATGTGTGACATATGTATATGTCTCTCTCTTTGTCTCTCTCTGTGCCTGTCTCTCTCTTTCTGTCTCTGTCTCGCTCTGTATCTCTCTGCCTCTCTCTCTCTCTCTCTGTATTTTTCTCTCTCTCTCTCTCTGTA
This sequence comes from Rhabdophis nuchalis, assembly GCA_039707465.1. Lineage (NCBI taxonomy): Eukaryota > Metazoa > Chordata > Lepidosauria > Squamata > Natricidae > Rhabdophis > Rhabdophis nuchalis. The sequence goes on along the minus strand of CM077656.1, from coordinate 22,838,425 downwards.
TTTCTCTCTCTCTCTCTCTGTATTTCTCTCTCTCTCTCTGTATGTGTGTGTCGCTCTCTTTGTCTCTCTCTGTGCCTGTCTCTCTCTTTCTCTTTCTGTCTCTGTCTCTCTCTGTATCTCTCTGCCTCTCTCTGTGTGTGTATTTTTCTCTCTCTCTCTGTATTTCTCTCTCTCTCTCTCTGTATTTCTCTCTCTCTCTGTATTTCTCTCTCTCTGTATGTGTGACATATGTATATGTCTCTCTCTTTGTCTCTCTCTGTGCCTGTCTCTCTCTGTCTCTCTCTCTGTGTCTCTCAATCTCTGTGTCTCTCTCTCTGTTTCTCTGTCTGTCTGTCTGTCTGTCTATCTATCTATCTATCTATCTATCTATCTATCTATCTATCTATCTATCTATCTATCTATCTATCTATCTATCTATCTATCTATCATCTACACACACGCACACCAGTTCAAGTCTCCATCTACTCATTCATTGGAGAAGGCAACATTTTCCCTATTCTGGTGGGAGATTCTGGCAGTCTCAAAACTACGCCGTGAAGTTTGGATGGGTGCGAGGGTGGGGAGAAGAGACCCTTTACTTGAGGGAGACCTGATGAGCTTCACTGTGGAGAGAAGCAGCATCTCCAGCAGATGAATTATGAAGGAGCCCGAGTTGAATTACAGCAATTGCCATCCAAGCATCTCTGATCCTCTCCTTGGTTTTTCCTCCCCTTCTGAACGCCCCGTAGTGTTATGAAGTTCAGAATGATAACAATAATAAAGAACGTTCAATAAAAGCATAAATAATAGAAGAGAACAGAAAGAACATTACTGGTAGCCTCCCGCTCTGCTTCCAGGCTTATAGATTGTGAAAGGAGTCCATTAAAAAAAAAAAGCTCAGAATAAAACGAGAAACCTTTATTGTGGTTTAATAGCTCTCGGTCAAATGGGATCCTCTCGGTGGATTCGGCCAGGAGCTTCCAATCATTCAGCCCAACTAATCCAGGCCATATTATCTCAGGAGGGGGCCATTGGCACCCCAGCTGTCACTCTCAGAGGTTCCCCAGAGCCCCTTCCTCACACTTGGGCTTAGGGGCACTGACGTCCAACACGTCTCGCTTTGCAGCAAGTAAATAGCGCTAAGATTTAATGTTTAATGTTGCGTGAGCTGATAGTTTCCATAAGTTTAAGACTGTAAACGGTTGGAGGGGGCTTCGTTGCTGGAGGTTTTCAGAAAAAAGGTTGGATAACCATTCGTCAGAAATGATAGGACGACTCCTGTTTTGGGCAGGAAGTGAGATTTAGAAGATCTTGAAGATCCCTTTACGAATCTATGAATCTATTCTATTCTAGACAAAAAAAATGATCCAGTATGGCTGTATTACCATTCTTCTTCTCATCTTTCCTATTACTTATCTCCTTCTTATGTCTATAACTTTGTTGCTTGTATTTTATGATTTATATTGTTTTATTTAGTCTCCTAGTATGGGTGGGTGGATGGATGGATGGATGAATGGGAGGACTAGATGGATAGATAGGATGGAGCAGTAGATGGACAGATAGACAGACAAACATACAGATAAATGTCTCTCTGAGATGGATGGATGGATGGATGGATGGGTGGATGGGGAGGTGGGGATAGATAGGATGGAGGATGGAGGGATATATGGACAGGTAGACAAACCAACAGATGTCTATCAGGGATGGACGGATGGATGGATAGATTAGAGGGAAGGAAGGATGGATAGGATGGATGGATGGATGGATGGATGGATAGGGAGATGAATGGGTGGGTGGGAGGGAGGGAGGGAGGCAGACAGACAGATGGAGGATGGAGAGACAGATGGACAGACAGACAGACAGACAGATGCCTATCTGAAGGATGGATGGATTATTAGAGGGAAGGATAGAGGGATGGGGAGATGGAGGGATGGATGGAGGGATGGGAGGGATAGGATGGAGGGATGGGGAGAGGAATGTGTGGGTGGGTGGGAGGGAGTGATAGGATGGAGGGATGGTCAGAAAGACAGACAAACAGACAGACAGATGTCTATCTGAGAAGGATGGATGGACGGATGAGGGAAAGATGGAAGGATGGGGAGATGGATGGATGGATGGATGGATGGATGGATGGATAGATAGATAGATAGATAGATAGATAGATAGATAGATAGATGGATGATAGATAGATAGATAGAGAGATAGATAGATAGATAGATAGATAGATAGATAGATAGATAGATAGATAGATAGATAGATAGATAGATAGCCCCCTGGATCCAAATCTTGTCTTCCACATGAAGTGAATGAGAAACATTTCATGCTCCACTTTCACACAATTTTAGTAACACAGACCCAGACCTAACTTTATGCAACTGCAAGTTCAGGCAAGAGAACCACCTACCACAAAATTCTGGCTTCCTCCAGTCGATGAGCACTCCTTTCCGGCCGCAAGCCATGGCGTAGGCCGAGACCGCCGTGCACAAGCAGTCTTTCCCATCCGAGCAGGAGCAGACGTCATAGCGACAGTTCTTGAGGTAAGGAGAAGGGCTGACCTCATGGTGGCAAGGCTCGAACACGGGTGACAGCAGAATCGAGCAGGAACTCTCGGCATACCTGGCTGCAAGAAAAAACAGGTTCAACACAGGGGTGGGATTCCTTTTTTGTCACTACCGGTTCGTGGGCGGGGCTTGGTGGGTGTGACGTGGCCTGGTGGGCGTGGCGTGGCCTGGTGGGCGTGGTGTGGCTTGGTGGGCGTGGCAGGGGAAGGATACTGCAATATTCCCATTCCCTCCCGATCAGCTGAGACTCGTGAGGCAGAGGATAGATGGGGCGGGGCCAGCCAGAGGTGGTATTTGCCGGTTCTCCAAACAACTCAAAATCACTGCTATTCTTAAATGAGTCACGCGGTTGTTAAGTGAATCCTGGTTGCTTGTCAGAAGGTCGCAAAACAGGATCGCGTGACTTCAGGACACTTCAACCGTCCTCAATGGGAATCAGTTGCCAAGCATCCGAATGTAAATCGTGTGACGGTGGGGATGCTGCAATGGTCGTTAAGTGTGAAAAATGGCCACAAGTCACTTTCTTCAGGGCCATTGTAACTTCAAACGGTCACTAAATTTATTTATTTGTTTTTTGTTAAATTTTTATACCACTCTTCTCCCTTCGGGGACTCAGGGCAGTGTACAGGCAGCTATAAAAGTCAGTGGTATAAAATATAAAATACATAAAATACATTTTAAAATATATTAAATGGTTGGCCTGTTCTAAAACCTTAATAAAACCCTACTAAAAACCATTTAAAAACTACGCCAGGCCATGAACTGTGGTAAGTCGAGAACTACCTGTATTTTATTGATTTATTTTTATTTTGAAGCCACCCGTCTCCCTCAGATTTTTCATGACTTTTTTTTTTATTTTCCATGAAATTTTAGAAGTATTTCTAAGAGAGATTTAGCATCACATCTTGGTTTCCACTACTACAGCTGTCAGGGTTCCAAACAGCATCCGAAAGTAAATCAGAGTCCCAGGCGAAAGATTCCTCAAAGTTCCAATTGATGAAGGGAGCCATGTTGGCACATCTGGGAAAACCCCGAATCTGAAGGCTTCCCGGTTTTCCCCACCCAGTTGGAAGTTCAAGATCCTGCCCCCCACCACACCCACAAGTCCATCCCATGGTCCAATCTCCCATGCTGGCAGCTTCCACCCATCCAGATCCGGCCAGGTGCAGAGACAAAGATGACCTTGAGTTTCTAAGAAGAATGTTATTATGGCTACATATCACCCAACTCCGCATCATCCCTCTCTCCCATTTTCCCACAATAGAAAGCAGACAGTAGAAAGGGTGGCAGGCCTGAAGTCCAAAAGAAAAGTTGGCTAGCAGACATGGCAACATCTTTCAATGCTGGATACTCTCAACTGGCCCAAAAGAAAGCCAGCTGGCACAGGTCACCTTCTTCACCGATGGACCTTCCTGCGATGGGGCAGAGAATCGCAGGCAAAGAAACAGAATCGGGGGGGGGGGAATCTTGTGAAGTATTTCTAACCGTGCACAGTGGGGAAGACCTATCTTTTCATCTTTTAGTTGTGTATGTAGCCTTGGGAATGCAGCCTGCCAAAGCAACATTCCTAAGATGGGCACAGCCAGGGGAGAAAAAAATAAATAAAAGGAAGGGCCGGGAGAATCATAAAACTCGTTTCAATGCAAGATGTTGGATATTATTCCTCATGCATTTCATCATGTCCTACCTACCTATCGTATTTCTCCCTCTATCCCTCTACCTACCTACCTACTGCATTTCTCCCTCTCTCTATCCCTCTACCTACCTACCTACCTACTGTATTTCTCCCTCTCTCTATCCCTCTACCTACCTACCTATCTACTGCATTTCTCCCTCTATCCCTCTACCTACCTACCTATCTACTGCATTTCTCCCTCTCTATCCCTCTACCTACCTACCTACTGTATTTCTCCCTCTCTATCCCTCTACCTACCTACCTACTGTATTTCTCCCTCTCTCTATCCCTCTACCTACCTACTTACCTACCTACTGTATTTCTCCCTCTCTCTATCCCTCTACCTACCTACCTATTGTATTTCTCCCTCTATCCCTCTACCTACCTACCTACCTATTGCATTTCTCCGTCTCTATCCCTCTACCTAGCTACCTACTGTATTTCTCCCTCTCTATCCCTCTACCTACCTACCTACCTACTGTATTTCTCCCTCTCTATCCCTCTACCTACCTACCTACCTACTGTATTTCTCCCTCTATCACTCTACCTACCTACCTACCTACCGCATTTCTCCCTCTCTATCTCTCTACCTACCTACCTACTGTATTTCTCCCTCTCTATCCCTCTACCTACCTACCTACTGCATTTCTCCCTCTCTCTATCCCTCTACCTACCTACCTAACTACTGTATTTCTCCCTCTATCACTCTACCTACCTACCTACCTACTGCATTTCTCCCTCTCTCTATCCCTCTACCTACCTACTGCATTTTTCCCTCTCTCTATCCCTCTACTTACCTACCTACTGTATTTCTCCTTGAATCTTATGGAAAGAGTATTATATGTCATAAAGGATAACATCATACCTGTGGCCCACTGCTCTCTCTGTATCCATCTACCTACCTTTTTTTACAATTTTTTACATTTCCGTTGCATGTACCTGGCACAGGTGTGACATCTACACAATCTACATATATCATTGCTGCCGTATTTCAAAGGAACGTTGTGTGAAAATTTGGAAGTGATGGGTGCAGTCCTTTCGGAGATTAGCGGTTTTGAACAAACTCTTGTTCCATTTTTATTTATATAGAGAAGATCACAGCCCACAAAGGATTCGGGCATAAGCTCACCTACCTAAACGGGGATTGAGGTTACAGGAATTGCTGTCTTGTTTTTGCAAATCTTCACAGTCTCCCTTCAGCTTCCAAGAATTCCCAAAGTCCTCCACGAGGGTTTCCACCAGCCCGGAAGGGGTGAGAAAATCATCCCCTTGATTGCCATTGTAGTTCCCACATAGGCCACATGTTTGTTCAGTGTATTCGGAAGATAACTAGGAAAAGGAACGACGACAAAAAATAGCATAGACAACTGGAAAATAAACAAAAACAAAATAGCCTACACAATACAATACAATACAATACAATAGCAGAGTTGGAAGGGACCTTGGAGGTCTTCTAGTCCAACCCCCTGCCTAGGCAGGAAGCCCTATACCGTTTCAGACAAATGGCTGTCCAACATCTTCTTAAAGACATCCGGTTCCACACAAATGGAAATGTCCACTAAGCGTGCCTGGAATTAACAATTGTATTTATTTTATACTTGCCGATAACCCTGCGTTGCCCAGGTATTTATTTATAGGGGGTGAATGTCTGGACACAGCGTAACAACAACAAAGAGCCTCACAATAAAAGAGATGCATATTCCATAATAAAAGGACATTAGATACAGTAATGATTATTTTTGAAGTTTGGGGAAAAATAAAAGGGTTTCTGGGAGTTTTAGAGATGTCTATGTTTTTGTAATAACATTTTCTAAATTGATATTTCAATGTATGTGTTGAAAATGGTGGTTGGCTCTTTAAAGGGCATAGGGAGGGCCTCCTCAGGGTACCATCCGCCGGTCAATGCTGGCTAGCGGTGCCCAGGGGAAGGACCTTCTCGGTGGCAGGGCCATCCCTTTGGAACGACCTACCCCCCGAACTTCGGACTATCACAGACCTTCCCCTCTTTCGCCGCTCACTTAAGACATATTTTTTCCATCAAGCCGGTCTAGCATAGAGCTCTGATATAATTCAGCCTCAGCAGTGGTGGGTTTCAAATTTTTTAGAACCTACTCTGTGGGTGTGGCCTATTTTGTGGGCGTGGCTTGGCAGTCATATGACAGGGTGGGAGTGGCCACCTTTTAAAATGTGGTGAAACTCATTTAACAACGCTCTTGCTTAGCAACCAAAAGTTTGGACTCAATTGTGATAATAAATTCTTTCTTTCTTTCTTTCTTTCTTTCTTTTTCTTTCTTTCTTTCTCTTTCTCTTTCTTTCTTTCTTTCTTTCTTTCTTTCTTTCCTTCCTTCCTTCCTTCCTTCCTTCTTTCCTTCCTTCCTTCCTTCCTTCCTTCCTTCCTTCCTTCCTTCCTTCCTTTCCTTCCCGTTGGGCCACTGGCAGTGGCGGGCCAGATTTACTTCCAGGTCCGCCGGTGGAACCCCCTCTCACCGGTTCTCTAAATTTCACCAAACGGCTCTCGCGAGTAGGTGCGAGCCTGCAGAAACCCACCACTGAGCCTCAGCCAACGAATAAATGTATTTTAGAATTTTAATGGGAATGTTTTAGCACAGGTCTTTAGTTTAATTCATTTTAGACATTATTACTGTATTTATTGTTATTTATTGATTTTTAACTCCCTGTGCACCGCCCTGGGTCCATTTCGATGGAGAAGGAGCGGTTATATAAATCGAAATAAATAAATACATAAATAAATAAATAAGATGCCATTGTTTAGGAATGGAGCAGGAAACCCCAGATTACACAACATTTATCATAAAACGTCTGCTGTGCTCATTGGGAAAGACTCACTTCCCTCAATTGTCCAAAATATTTGGCACGGGCCTCCTGTTGTGCGTGGGCTCTAAATTATGTTTAAGGCTCTGAGGGAACCAACCACCGACGTTTAAGGAACAGAAAAAGAAAATAAGGGGAAATGGAGAAGGTGAATTGGAATGGAAGGATTGATACTCCTTGCAGACAGCTGGTCCTTTGCATCCTTTTAGAGCAGGGGTCTCCAAGCTTTGCAACTTTAAGTCTGAAGGACTTCAGCTCCCAGAATTCTCCAGCCAGCTTTGCTTTGCCCACAGGATATTTCAGCGTGGCCCACAGGATATTTAGATCTGGCCCAAAGGACCACCTGGAAACAGTTGAAAGACCAGCCTGCAGTGTCAGCGAAAATGGAGCTGGGGAGGGTCACATGCAGCTCTCAATGCTGTTGCGGCCCTCAATGAAATCGAGTTTGACACCCCTGTCGTAGAGCTCCTAGAAGGCAGCCAAGAGAGGACTCAATGCCTTTGCTGCCAGCTGAATCTGGGATCCTTCTAGCCAGATGTTGAATCACAGAGATCTGGGCATATGTGACTTGACTGCGTCTCCCTCTTCTAAATCTCACTTAACCACAGGGAGGAAAACCAGTGTCCTAGCCACCCCCCCACCCACACCCACACACATTGCCCTTGTGTATTCGGGGTCATCCTGTCAACCAATTGTGCCCTCTCTCTAGAAAGTTCCAGGGAAATGACTCAGCTGGGCCCCAGCCAAAAGCCCCAAAGATGTGCCTTCACGTCTGAGACAGTCCCTCACAGAGAAACGTTTGGAAAATTAAACAGTTTTGCAGCGTGAATGCAGGACTTAAATGCCAAGCGTCAGGCTGTTGAAAGAAATGTCCTTCTGGGTTCAGTTCCAAGTGGGGGAAAAGACACTGGAAACACAGAGGATGCTTGGAAAGATGGTTTAATGGTGGACAGGACCACATGGCTCCTGAACAGAGAAGGGGGACCACATGCTTCCAGATGTTGGGTGAAGAAGAAAAAGAGAGAGGAAAAAAGTGCTTGCTGGGTTTTTATACTCTGTTCGGCCCCACCTCTCTGTTTCTTGTTCCTGTGTAAGAAATGTATTCTGATTGGTTGACAGACTCCCACGGGGCCATGCAGGGGCAACTCTCTAGGCTGCGTTTTGAGTCCAGGTTTGGTTGAGTTTCCAGATGTCATGTGATGAGTTTCTGTGGAAGGCTAATCCTATCTTTATTATGTAAAGTAGACTAGCTCAGGTTTTAACGGCTCATGGACAAAGTTGGGGGGGGGGGGAGGCAGGAAGCTGCAGGGAGCTACTCTGTCTTTGAAAAACATGTTTCTCCTTTTTCACTTCCAGGGAAACCTAACACTCTGCCTTCTTAATATTTCCCAGGATATTTCGGTTTTCTAGCAGAAGGGTGGGTTTTAATTTAAGGAAAAAAGAAAAGGAGAACTTGAGGAGAAAAAGGGAAAGTTAACCGTACCTTCATTACAAGGGTCCCCATCCCATCCCAGTCGAGATGCACATTCTCCTTATAACTGAGGTGAACAGCTGGCAGCACCGTAGGCTGGATGTGGAGAGCATCTGGAAGAAACAAGGGCAAGGCGTTAAGGGAGCACGCATGCGCAACTCAACAAACTGCCATTTCAGACCATCATCTCTTGGTGTCCCTTCTATGAAAAGGCAGCCTGGACTGATCCACTGGCATGACCTCAGTTGATCACTGGAAGCTCATTCCTCCAACAAAAAGAAAGGGGGAAAGCTGATATTCCATTGGAAGCCTCCTAAGAAACCACTGGAGAAGGACTCCCTGGAGAAGAGTCTCATGCTGGGAATGATGGAGGGCAAAGGAAGAAGAAGGGGACGGCAGAGAAGGAGATGGCTGGATGGAATCACCGAAGCAGCCAGCGTGAGCTTTGAATGGACTCCAGAGGATGGTGGAGGACAGGAAGGCCTGGAGGAACGTTGCCCATGGGGTCGTGATGGGTTGGATACAACTTCGCAACTAACAATAACAAGAAACCAGCAAGATTCTGCATGCTTTTGATCGTGTAGAGCAGTGGTAGTCAACCTGGTCCCTACCGCCCACTAGTGGGCATTCCAGCTTTCAAGGTGGGCGGTAGAGTTTTTGTCCGATACTGAAGCACTTTCCTTTTTTAAAAAATTTAATTGACTTCCCTACTTTATAAATCACCATTCCTGTGGAACCGGTGGGCGGTTAGAAAATTTTACTACTAACAGAGATACGAAAGTGGGCGGTAGGGATAAAAAGGTTGACTACCCCTGGTGTAGAGCATAACAGAGGTTTCCCTAGGAATCTCCCCTTTGCCATTCCTTACATTCAAGGAAACTCAGTTTGTCAGCTTGCTTGTAAGAAGAAGCAGGTTTTTCTTCTTCTTCTTCTCTTGTTTCCACCAACTGTAATTATTAAGGTCCCTTCCTCAACCCCTCTTTCACCCAACCAGGCAAAATCAGCCTCTGGAGATCATCACAGCAGAAATTAATCGAGCCAGCTGATGCCGGATCAGATTAACAGAGTTGGAAGGTACCTTGTGGGTCATCTACTCCAACCCGCCACCCACCCACCCAAGCAGGAGACCCTACATCATTTCTGACAACGGGCTGTCCAGTCTCTTCTGGAAAACCTCACTTCGGGCACGCTTGGCATAGGTTCATCATTATGGGTATAGGGTCTCCTGTTTGAGCAAGGGGCTGGACTAGAAGACCTCCAAGGTCCCTTCCAACTCTGTTATTCTATTAATAAAATACCCAAGTGCTCTACATTTAAGGGCTCTGCTTGGGCCTAACCTAGCAAGTAACTTTGCTCTCATTCAAAGAAAAGCTATCCCAGCAAAGAACATGAAAATGTGCATGATCCATAACAATAACAACAACAGCAACAACAACAATAATAATAATATGCAGCTTCCTACAATAAAACCAGCGGAACTGCAAAAAAACTGCGCTACTTGGAACATCTTATATTTTAAGAAGGTCCTTGGTTGATACCTAGGATGCTGGCAGCAAACCGTATCAACCATTAGCACCAGTCAATGGTATTTGTAATGCATTTTAAATGTTTAGTTGGCTGAGTTTCATGTTTAATAAATAAAGAAGAAGAAGAAGAAGAGGAGGAGGAGGAGGAGGAGGAGGAGGAGGAGGAGGGGAAGAAGAGGAAGAGGAAGAGGAAGAGGAAGAGGAGGAAGAAGAGGAAGAAGAAGAAGAAGAAGAAGAAGAAGAAGAAGAAGAAGAAGAAGAAGAAGAAGAAGAAGAAGAAGAAGAAGAAGAAGAAGAAGAAGAAGAAGAAGAAGAAGAAGAAGAAGAAGAAGAAAGTCAAGATCTTGTGGGACTTCAGAATTCAGACTGACAGGCACTTGTCCCACAACACACCTGATATAACAATCATTGAAAAGAAAAAAGTATGGTTCGTGGACATTGCAATACCTGGTGATGCACGAATTGAAAATAAGCAGCAAGAAAAAAATCACAAAATACCGGGACTTGCAAATTGAAGTTGAGCGACTGTGGAAGAGAAAGTTGTGTGTTGTCCCGATTGTGATTGGAGCCCTTGGAGCAAGACCTAGGGGACTGCCTCGCTATGTGGAGGTTCTAGGTTTGCCGGACTTGAGCATTCTGACTCTACAAAGGGCCACCCTGCTTGGAACAGCTTCTATCCTCCGACGTTACCTTGACAGTTCCTAGGTCCTTGGTTAGGACTCGAGCTGTTGAGCTACCAACCAGCCCCAAAGGCTGTGAATCTCACCAAAGATTAACCACAGAATAATAATAATAATAATAAATCTGCTAATAGAAAATTTGCATGATCCCTAGAAGCAAACCATGATGGTTAAATCACTCAAAAATTAAAACAATCTACGGAAAGACACCTCAAGGTCTTAGAGAGCCATGCTACGTCAAAACACAAATGCAGTTCTTTTTGTCATCCTCCCTTCCCTTCTGGTAAGGAAATGTAGGTGGGCCTGTTGACTAAATCCCTTACTCACAACTCCCTTCCAGTTAAATAACAAAGGAACCAGTGGGGGAGTGAGCTTGTGCGTATTTTTGTTATCTGAATTTCCCCAGAAGCAGAAGCTGGAAAGTAAAACATTTAGGCTGTCCTTCCTGGACAGAATATGACCTAATTTAAATTGTATCTGAAAGTAGACTAGAGTTGAGTTGAGTAGAATGTAGAGTAGAGTGTAGTGTAGTGTATTGGAGAGTAGAGTGTAGTGCAGTGGAATGCAGAAGAGAAGAGAAGAGAAGAGAAGAGAAGATGGGGTGGAATGGAGTGGAGTGGAGTGGAGAGAAGAGAAGAGAAGAGAAGAGAAGAGAAGAGAAGAGAAGAGAAGAGAAGAGAAGAGAAGAGAAGATGGGGTGGAGTGGAGTGGAGTGGAGAGGAGAGGAGAGGAGAGGAGAGGAGAGGAGAGAAGAGAAGAGAAGAGAAGATGGGGTGGAGTGGAGTGGAGTGGAGTGTAGAGTAGAGTAGAGTAGAGTAGAGTAGAGTAGAGAAGAGAAGAGAAGAGAAGAGAAGAGAAGAGAAGAGAAGAGAAGAGAAGAGAAGAGAAGAGAAGAGAAGAGAAGATGGAATCTTTAAGCAAATCCAGTTTTTCCCATTGACTCTGCTTAGCCGGAAGGTCACAACTGGTGATCTCGTGTCCCTGGGATATTGAAAATGTCTTAAATACGCTGGTCGCCAAGCATCCAATTTTTGATCCCATGACGGTGGCGATGGCTGCCATGGTCGTAAGGGTGAGGACCCATGGCAAGTTAATCTTTTCAGTGCTGTGATAACTTCAAACACTCGCTAAACAGATAGATGTAAGTTGAAGATTACCTGTGCATGCAGTCATAGCAAGTATCAGCTGGTTTCTTAAGCTTCTTTCTATATCACAAAACACCCTGTTTTATTTATTGGACTTCTAGACCGCCCCCTCTCCCCGAAGGGACTCGGGGCTGTTATCCCCAGGAATGTACATCTGCAACCGGTAACAAGCCAGAAGGATTTCAGACCAAGTCCCTTCCTGCCTTGATAAAGGAGATGTTTTGGGATTCTACATGCTGGATCTGTAAGCCAGAGGTGGAGAACGACTGCCCCTTTATGACTTGCGGACTTCAACTCCCAGAATTCCTGAGCCAGCCATGCATGGCTGGCTCAGGAATTCAGGGGTTGAAGTCCGCAAGTCATAAAAGAGCCATCTTTCCCCCACCCCTGCTGCTGTAAGCAAACATGAGCTGGAGGTCTTCCTCCTGGAAACGCAGAAGATGACATTAGCAAGAAGATGGCGACGTACTTTGTAGGAAGGGGATCTGAACGTCCTGCCCGTTGACAGACACACCACCGCCATGTTTCAATTTAACAGTGAGGTTCTCCTCCTGGAGCTGCACGGAGACGGAGCGGGTGCACACCGCATCGCGGTCATCAGCACACTGGGGAGACACCAGAAAGGAAATTCCAGCTTCGTTATGACTTCAGGATGTCAGTGGCAAAAGCAGAGTAGGAATAGAATGGTAATGGTATGGGCTGGAGTGGAGCAGGGGTGGTATATACACTTACCTTCTCTACCAGTTCGCTAATGTCCACCTTCACACATGCACAGATCCTTCTGCGCATGCGCTTTTGGTGAAAAAAAGGGACTAAATGGGATGCCATAGAGTCCCGCGCGGGTGGGAGGAGCCACCCACGATTTCTGCTACTGGTTTGTCCAATCTGGTCCGAACTGGTAGAATATTACCTCTGGAGTGTGATGGAGTGGAGTGGAGTGGAGTGGAGTGGAGTGGAGTGGAGTGGAGTGGAGTGGAGTGGAGTAGAGTAGAGTAGAGTAGAGTAGAGTAGAGTAGTAATGGAATAAGAATGTAGAGTAGGAGTAGGTGGAGTAGAGTAGAGTAGAGTAGAGTAGAGTAGAGTAGAGTAGAGTAGAGTAGAGTAATGGAATAAGAATGTAGAGTAGGAGTAGGAGGAGTAGAGTAGAGTAAAGTAGAGTGGAGTAGAGTAGAATAATGGAATAAGAATGTGGAGGAGTAGGAGGAATAGAGTAGAGTAGAATGGAATAAGAATGTAGAGGAGGAGGAGGAGGAGTTGGAGGAGTAGAGTAGAAAAAAGTAGAGTAGAGTAGAATAATGGAATAAGAATGTAGAGGAGTAGGAGGAATAGAGTAGAGTAGAATGGAATAAGAATGTAGAGGAAGAGTAGAGTAGAGTAGAATAATGGAATAAGAATGTGGAGTGGAGTGGAGTAGAGTAGAGTGCAGTGCAGTGCAGTGGAATGGAATGGAATAGAATAGAATAGAATAGAATAGAATAGAATAGAATAGAATAGAATAGAATAGAATAGAATAGAATAGAATTCTTTATTGGCCAAGTGTGATTAGACACACAAGGAAATTGTCTCCAGTGCAGAAGCTTTCAGGGTACATACAAACAACAAAGCGATAGGCCATAGATCATAAATTGTAGTTACAATCACAAGACACCAATAGGAGAAGAGAGTGGGAAAGATAAGAAGATGGGGAAAGATGAGTAATGAGAAGTTGAGAAAAGAAGAAGGATAATACCAATACAGTCAGACTACATGGGTAGTAGTCACGTCTTTAGGCATAAAACAGTGGGAATTAGGTGTTCCCTTGAAGGAGGGGGTTGGACTAGAAGACCTCCAAGGTCCCTTCCAACTCTGTCATTCTATTAATCTCCATGCTATTGTGCTTGCTCAGCAAACTTCAGCTCATAGTGTATTTCCTTAAGCAGTATGTAGGCAGTGATTCCCAACTTCTCCTTTCCTATTGGAAATCTATTGTAAGCCGTAAAAACATTGCTCTTTCTGGGACTTCGGTTGCTGCTTTCCCACGTTCCCTGATTCTGCAAACAACATTTTCTGTTCCCAGAAGTCCTGGATCTGCTTCTGAAAGAGGATGGGGTTTCCCTTTCAGTGGGCCTCTTGCCAAAGGCGCAAGAGAAGAATTGTGGGCTGCGGGCTCTCCTTCCTTCCTGATTCTGTCCATCAGCACGCACACCGAACAGTTTTATCATGATGCCACTCCTACCACGAGACACATGGACACATTGCCAGGTCTGCTGTCTTTGGCTCGGTGAGTTCCTGCTATCAAAGGGGAGTATGGGGAGGACGGACGGACATTAGAGGTGGTATTCAGACGGTTCTGACCAGTTCTGGAGAACTGGTAGCGGAAATTTTAAGTAGTTTGGAGAACCGGTAAATACCGCCTCTGACTGGCCCTGCCCCCATCTATTCTCTGCCTCCTGAGTCCCAGCTGATTGGCTGGGTCTTCTTCTGTTGCCCTGCACAGGAGAGCAGAGTTGGAAAACAGGTTAGTGGGGTGAGGAGGGAATGGGAATTTTACAGTATCCTTCCCCTGGAGTGGGAGGGGGGAGGGGGATTTTGCAGTATCCTTCCCCTGGAGTGGGGAGGGAATGGAGATTTTGCAGTATCCTTCCCCTGGAGTGGGGAGGGAATGGAGATTTTGCAGTATCCTTCCCCTGGAGTGGGGAGGGAATGGAGATTTTGCAGTATCCTTCCCCTGGAGTGGGGAGGGAATGGAGATTTTGCAGTATCCTTCCCCTGGAGTGGAGAGGGAATGGAGATTTTGCAGTATCCTTCCCCTGGTGTGGGGAAGGAATGGAGATTTTGCAGTATCCTTCCCCTGGAGTGGGGAGGGAATGGAGATTTTGCAGTATCCTTCCCCTGGAGTGGGGAGGGAATGGAGATTTTGCAGTATCCTTCCCCTGGAGTGGGGAGGGAATGGAGATTTTGCAGTATCCTTCCCCTGGAGTGGGGAGGGAATGGGGATTTTGCAGTATCCTTCCCCTGGAGTGGGGAGGGAATGGGGATTTTGCAGTATCCTTCCCCTGGAGTGGGGAGGGAATGGAGATTTTGCAGTATCCTTCCCCTGGAGTGGGGAGGGAGTGGAGATTTTGCAGTATCCTTCCCCTGGAGTGGGGAGGGAATGGAGATTTTGCAGAATATCCTTCCCCTGGAGTGGATAGGGAATGGCTCCTCAAATATTTAATAGTTTTATTGAAATATAATATACTTATTAAATAATAATGTTTAATAATTTAATGTGTCCTCTTGCCTTAAACCTTACACTGAGCTATAACTTTGGGATGGGTTAGGGGTGGGGATTGGGGGAGTGTATGAAGGTATTGTTGTGTACCTCTGAACTGACTTTTATGGGGTGAGAGGATGGAGACCTGTTCTGCGGGGTCCTTGGTCGTGTCTGAACCTGGTGGTTTTCTTGAAGATGTTTCATCACCAAACTGGGTAACATCATCAGTGCCAGCCCTGAACTACAAATATTCTATCAGAGACCTATTCCCTGGTGCCCTGTTGGAATACTCATGACTGGGAGAGGCATGGTAACAAGGTCAGCCAATGAATAGGCGTAGCAACTAAGTCAGCCAATGGGAGCTTAAACAGATCTGAGTCTGGGCTGAGCATCGAAACTGAAACTATTCTGTCCGCTCTGAACTCTGAGATGAAACTGTTCTCTCCTGCTTGTGTTTTCTTTGTAACTTCTAGCCTGTTGAAAGAATCAGTTATTGGTGTTGTACATTTATTCATCTGCTATTATGTATATAAAGAAGTTAATGAAGCTGAACCAGTTATCTGTGTGTGCTTTCTGGATTTGATTTCTCTGCAACAATCTCTGATATGCCCACTATTTTTTTTCCCCACCCCCTTTTTCTCTTTCAACAACGATGCTCTTACTTGGACGGTCTCGATGAAGACAGAGAAGGAGTTCTCCTCGCAATCTCCAGCGAACAAATAATGGCAGATGCCACTGAAGGTAAAATGCTTGTTGTCGAAGCTTTTGAAATGGGATTGTCCAGTGACGGAGCACTCTCCTAGGGGGGAAAAATGCAAAGGCTTACTTGCAAATGAACTGCAGATCACAATTTCCCATTAGATTAAATTCTGAAATTGACTGAAATTAAAATAACAACAACCCCGCGTTCTGGATTTTAAATAAATGAATTGTTGATTTGTTTTGCGGTTAAAGTCTAAAGATGCTACC
Organism: Rhabdophis nuchalis; assembly: GCA_039707465.1. Classification (NCBI taxonomy): domain Eukaryota; kingdom Metazoa; phylum Chordata; class Lepidosauria; order Squamata; family Natricidae; genus Rhabdophis; species Rhabdophis nuchalis. The sequence continues at coordinate 22,822,352 of CM077656.1, read as the reverse complement.
ACTCCAAGGGCAGAAAGTGAAGAGGAACTAAAAAGCCTCCTGATGCGGGTGAAGAAGGAAAGTGCCAAAGTTGACTTGAAACTCAACATTAAGAAAACTAAGTTCATGGCATCCGGTCCTCTCAATTCCTGGCCAATAGATGGGGGAAGAAATGGAGGTAACGACCGATTTTTATTTTCCGGGGCTTCAAGATCACCGCAGATGGGGGTCTGCAGCCAAGGAATTAAAAGGCACTTGCTCCTGGGGAGGAAATCTAGGACAAATCTAGACAGAATCCTAAAAAGCAGAGAGATCACCCTGCAAACCAAAGTGCGTCTAGTCAAGACTCTGGTTTTCCCAGTTGCAATGAATGGCTGTGAAGGTTGGACCGTAAGGAAGGCTGAGCGCCAAAGAATGGAGGCCTTTGAGCTCTGGCGCTGGAGAAGAAGACTCTTGTATTGAGTCCCTTGGACTGCAAGGCCATCCAACCGGTCAGTCCTAGAGGAGATCCACCCTGATTGCTCTTTAGAAGGCCAGATCCTGAAGAGGGAACTCAAAGACTTTGACCACCTAATGAGAAGGAGGAAGGACTCCCTGGAGAAGAGCCTCATGCTGGGAACGATGGAGGGCAAAAGAAGAAGAAGGGGATGGCAGAGAAATGAGGTGGCTGGATGGAGTCACCAAAGCAGTCGGTGTGAGCTTAAATGGACTCCAGAGGATGGTGGAGGACAGGAAGGCCTGGAGGAATGTTGTCCATGGGGTTGCGATGGGTTGGACATGACTTTGCAACTAACAACAAAGTCTAAAGCTTTTTTTGGATTCGATGAACATTATCAGAAAACTCGCTGGCCCAGCATTTTTCTCACCCCTCACCTAAATTGGTTCATGAAAAGTATCTTTAGTTAGAAAGGGAACTCATCAAATGTGCAGATGATATTAAACTGGAGGGAATAGCCACTGGTTTAGAAGTTAAGCTCAAGATCCAGAAGGATCGTGATAGATTTAAGCATTGGGCCCTATGATCCAGCAAAATGGAATTCAGTGGTAGGAAAACCAAGGTCTTCTTACACTCAGGCAAGAAAAACCAAATGCACAGGTCTAGGGCAGGTGGTAACTGACTCAAGAACAGTAACTGGAGTCCTAGTGGACAACCCTTTAAATAGGAGCCAGCCATGTGCAGCAGCTGCCACAAAAGCCAACACAGTTCTCGGCTGCATTAATAGAGAGATAGATTCAAGATTGTGTGAAGTGTTAATATCGCTTTATAATGACTTAGAAGACCACACTTGGAATATTGCATCCAGTTTTGGTCAACACAATACAAAACTGATGTTTTGACTCAAGTGTGGAGAAGAGCAACCAAGATGATTAAGAGGCTGGAGGCTAAAACATATGAAGAACGGTTGCAGGAAGGAAGTATGTTTAGAGTAACGAAGAGAAGGACTAGGGGTGACATGATAGCAGTCAGTTATTTGAGGGGCTACCAAAGAGAAGAGGTGATCAACCTTGTCTCCAAACAGGGATGGAGAAGGAATAATGGATGGTGGGTCATTCAAGAGAGATCCAACCTAGTAATAAGGCAAAATGTCCTGATAGTGAGAACAACTAATCAATGGACTGGATTACCTTCAGAGGTTATGGGTGCTCCCTCAATGAGGTTTTCAAGAAGAGATTGGGCAATTATTTGTCTGAAGTAGTCTAGGGCAGGGGTCTGCAAAGTTGGCTCTTTTAAGACTGGTGGACTTCAACTTCCAGAATTCCCCAGCCAGCATAGCCAGTCTTAAAAGAGCCAACTTTGCAGACCCCTGGTCTAGGGTTTCTCAAAGGTGCTTTCTTCAAGAAGCCACTGGACTTTGTGGTTTGTCTTTGAAGATGTTTTGCTTCTCATCCCCAAAACGTCTTGGATGAGAAGCGAAAAGTCTTCCAAGAAAAACCCAGGCCACTGGACTTCAAAGAAGTCCAGTGGCCTCTTGACAAAAACACCTTGACCTGGAATGACTGAGAATCTCCATAGACGTAAGCCCTGCTTGAGCAGAGGGTTGGACCCAAAGATGTCTATATTTTCCCTTTATTAAAGCCCACCTCCCTTCCTCCAGACATATTCAGGTGGATAAATAAACTGAAAGAATTTTGCAGAGAACTTCGTAAACTCTTGCAAAGGGCTTACAAATGACCTTTCGCTGTCATCGTTTGTTTTCACCTTTCATTTCAATCCAGTAGAGCCTTTGGCTGCCTTCCAAGTAGATCTGCATTCTTTGGGGTTGGTTTTTAATTAGTGTACTTTCTTTGTTCAGTCTGACCCTTCCCACTTCAAGGTTTCTTGGCTGCTATTGAGAAGTCTGTTTGAGCAAGGAGGTTAAGCAAAGACTGCTAGCTAATGTTGTTTTACTCTCCATTGAGACTGTTCTGTTCCAGTCATTATTTAGAATAGAATAGAACAACAGAGTTGGAAAGGACCTTGGAGGTCTTCTAGTCCAACCTCCTGCTTAGGCAGGAAAACCTATACCACTTCGAATGGTTATCCAACATCTTCTTAAAAACTTCCAATGTTGGGAGCATTCACAACTTTTGGGGGGCAAGTTGTTCCACTGATTATTTGTTCTCACTGTCAGGAAATGTCTCCTTAGTTCTAGGTTGCTTCTCTCCTCATTTAGATTCCATCCATTCTTCTCCTGCCTTCAGGTGCTTTGAGAATAGCTTGACTCCCTCTTCTTTGGGGCAACCCCTGAGATATTGGAAGGCTGCTATCATGTCTCCCCTAGTCCTTCTTTTCATCAAACTAGACATAGTCAGTTCCTGCAACCGTTCTTCGTATGTTTCAACCTCCAGTCCCCTAGTCATCTTTATTGCTCTTCTCTGCATTCTTGCTATTGTCTCAACATCTTTTTTATATCGTAGTGACCAAAATTGGATGCAGTATTCCAGGTATGGCCTTACCAAGGTATTATAAAGTGGTATTAACCCTTCACCTGATCTTGATTCTGTCCCTTTGTTTATGCAGCCTAGAACTGTGTTGGCTTTTTTGGCAGTTGCTGCACACGGCTGGCTCATTTAGTTTGCATTAATTCTTGTAAATTTGTGGGCTGCCCAGAATCACAAGATAGGTAGTGGTATACATTGAACAAATAAATAAATTTCAACTTTGCTTCATTTTTTTTTAGCTTAAAAGCTCCTCAAATTCTCACCACTGTTTCTAAACAGTGCCACCCTTGGTGCTTGAAACACTAAAGTGATTATACACCAAAGTCCCAAAGTCCCAAATTAAATCATCTACGTTCTTTGTTTTTCAATTCTCACATAGGAAAGTTTCCCAACCTGGGGAATTTCCAAAATTGTGGACTTCAATTCTCAGAATTCCACAGCCAGCTGGGAGCATTGATGAGAATTCTGGGAGTTGAAGTCCATATATCTGGAAATGGGGAGACACTGCTCCAGATGTTCTAACTACAGCAGGTTTTGTTGGTTCGGCCCAGATTGGACCAACCAGTGGTGGCAGTATTGGGAGGCTCCACCCACCCTCCTGGACCACTTCTGTACATTTAATGAGAGAGAGAGAGAGAGAGAGAGAGAGAGAGAGAGAGAGAGAGAGAGAGAGAGAGAGAGAGAGAGAGAGAGAGAGAGAGAGAGAGGAGAGGGAAGAAAGGAAGAAAGAAAGAAAGAAAGAAAGAAAGAAAGAAAGAAAGAAAGAAAGAAAGAAAGAAAGAAAGAAAGAATAATAGAATTAGAAGAGACCTTGGAGGTCTTCCAATCCAACCTTCTATATGATTCCAGACAAGTGCCTGTCCAGTCTCTTGTTAAAAACTTCCAGTAAAATAAATACATTTAAAAGAAAGAAAGAATAAAAGAATTAGAAGTGACCTTGGAGATCTTCTAATCCATCCCCCTATACTATTCCAGACAACTGGCTGTCCAGTCTCTTCTTTAAAACTTCCAGTAAAATAAATAAATAAGGAAGGAAGGAAGGAAGGAAGGAAGGAAGGAAGGAAGGAAGGAAGGAAGGAAGGAAGGGGGAGGGAAGGGAAGAAATGAATAAAGAAAGGAAGGCAGGCAGGAAGGAAGGGAAAGGACGGGAAAAGAAGAAAGAAAGAAAGAAAGAAAGAAAGAAAGAAAGAAAGAAAGAAAGAAAGAAAGAGCAGCCCACATGAGTTTCTGATCAGTTAGATTCAACATTTGCTTCATGAATAAAATCACAAAAAAAGCTGTCCCCAAAACACCCTGGTGAAGCTAAACTGTATCTCTTGAGGACTTGCAACAGAACAACAAGGTGGGAAGGGACCTTGGAGGTCTTCTAGTCCAGCCCCCTGTTTCAGACAACCTTCTTGCAAACCTTCAGTGCTGGAAGAGCCATTCCACTGGTTCATTAAAGTTGGACTCGTTTGATGGCTCTAATTGTCTGCGGTTCCTTGAAATAAAGGCGTGTCTGGAAATCAGAGCCACAATGCTCCGAAGTCTTGTGTATTCCGGACGAAAAGATTGAGCCCAGAAGGAACGGCTGGCGAGACGCTACTCTGAGGAGCCTTTCAGCCTTTCACTGGATCGCCCGCTTTGGCTTCAAAGGCAACCATTAATTTCACCACAAACAATTCTGGCAGATGATGTGGGGATGGGATGGGGTGGGGTGGGGTGGAGGACAGGGAAGGAGTGTCCTTCCCCCCCACCCCATCTACTATAGTTGGCCACAATGTTTTCTTCCAGCTTCTGTTCGATTGACTCCCTGAAAGCATCTCTTGACTCTCTGTGGTGAAGCCTTTTTAAATACTGTAAACAAACTGGGAGAATTCTCACCCTTCTGCAAAACAAAACCCTTTCTGCTGTTGTGTGTGTGTGTGTGAGAGAGAGAGAGAGAGAGAGAGAGAGGGAGAGAGAGAGAGAGAGAGGGAGAGAGGGAGAGAAGGAGGGAGGGAGAGAGGGAGAGACAGTGGGGGAGAGAAACAGAGACAGACAGACACACAGAGAGAGAGACAGACAGACAGAGACAGACAAACAGACAGACAGAGTTGGACAGAGAGACAGAGAGAGGCAGAGAGAGAGAGACAGAGAGAAACAAATAGAGAGAGAGAGAGACAGAGAGAGACACAGAGAGAGAGAGACAGAGAGAAACAAATAGAGACAGAGAGAGAGAGACAGAGAGAGACACAGAGAGAGAGAGAGACAGAGAGAAACAAATAGAGACAGAGACAGAGACAGAGAGAGAGAAACAGAGAGAGACAGACAGAGAGAAACAAAGAGAGAGAGAGAGAGAGAGACAGAGAGAGAGAGACAGAGAGAAACAAATAGAGACACAGAGAGAGAGACACAGAGAGACACAGAGAGAGAGAGACAGAGAGAAACAAATAGAGAGAGAGAGAGAGACACAGAGAGAGAAACAGAGAGAGAGAGAGACAGAGAGAAACAAATAGAGAGAGAGAGACAGAGAGAGAGACAGAGAGACAGAGACAGAGAGAAACAAATAGAGAGAGAGACACACAGAGAGACACAGAGAGAGACAGAGAGAAACTAATAGAGAGAGAGACACAGAGAGAGACAGAGAGAGAGACAGAAACAAATAGAGACAGAGACAGAGACAGAGAGAGACAGAGAGAGACAGAGAGAAATAAATAGAGACAGAGAGAGACAGAGAGACACACAGAGAGAGACAGAGAGACAGAGAAACAAATAGAGAGACAGAGAGAGACAGAGAGAGACAGAGAGAAATAAATAGAGACAGAGAGAGAGACAGAGACACAGAGAGATAGACACACACAGAGAGAGAGACAGAGAGAGACAGACAGAGACAGACAGAGACACACACACAGAGAGAGAAACAAATAGAGACACACAGAGAGACACACAGAGAGACAGAGAGAGAGACAGAGAGAAACAAATAGAGACAGAGACAGAGACAGAGACAGAGACAGAGACAGAGACAGAGAGAGAGACAGAGAGAAACAAATAGACAGAGAGAGAGAGAGAGAGAAAGAGAGAGAGAGAGAGAGAGAGAGAGAGAGAGAGAGAGAGAGAGAGAGAGAAACCCAGTTCCTTGGGGGCAAGAGGTTGACTCTGTAAACCGCTTAGAGAGGGCTGTAAAGCACTGTGAATTGATATTTTTATTTATTTATTTATTTTTCACATTTGTATTAAGTGGTATTACCCTTCCTTCCTTCCATCCTTCCTTCCTTCCTTCCTTCCTTCCTTCATTCCTTATTCTCCTACCTCGTGGCGCAGTGGTCAGAATGCAGTATTGCAGGCTAATTCTGCCAGCAGTTCGATTCTGACTGGCTCAAGGCTGACTCAGCCTTCCATCCTTCCAAGGTGGGTCAAGTGAGAACCCACCTGGGGCAATTGGCTGACTCTGTCAACCGCTTAGAGCGGGCTGTAAAAGCGCCGTGAAGCGGTATATAAGTCTACAGGCTCTTGCTCTCTTAACTATGAAAAGAGGAGAAAAGCAGGTGACTTCTGGCAAGATTCTGAATGCACAGTTTGAGGAAGACAAAAGTCAGAATAGAACGGAACGCCTATATATAATGGGAATAAACCACAATTCACTCACGGAATGTTCTGGAACCAACATACCTGGACAGGGCTGATTGTTGCACACCCATGCACCATGCCTGCAAATACTAGGAAATAAAAGATGTCTCCGTTAGGAAGAGGGATACCGTGAACCAAGCTCCTTACTATAAAACTTAAGTATGCATTAACAGGTCTCAATTACAGGTAAAGGTTCTTCTCGTACATGCATGATAGCCGTTCCCGACTCTGGGGGGGGGGCGGTGCTCATCTCCGTTTCAAAGCCAAAGAGCCAGCGCTGTCTGAAGACGTCTCCATAGTCATGTGGCCGGCAGGACTAAACGCCGAAGGGGCAGGGAATGCTGTTCCTTTCCCACCAAAGGTGGTTCCTGTTTTTCTACTTGCATTATTAGGTGCTTTCGAACTGCTAGGTTGGCAGAAGCTGGGACAAGGAACGGGAGCTCCCTCCGTTACGCGGCGCTAGGGATTCGAACTGCTGAACTGCCGACCTTCTGATCAACAAGCTCAGCGTCTTAGCCACGGAGCCACCTTTCCATCCTAAAAGGAGGAGCCAAATTGTTGGGGGCAATAGGCTGACTCTAAACTAGCAGTGTTCCGATATCTCAGAGGGTGCCACAAAGAAGAGGGAGTCAAACTATTCTCCAGGGCACCTGGGGCCAGGACAAGAAGCAATGGGTGGAAACTAATCAAGGAGAGAAGCAACTTAGAACTGAGAAAAATCCCTGACAGCTAGAACAATTAATCTTAGTGGAACAGAAGTTGCCTCCAGAAGTTGTGAATGCCTCAACACTGCAAGTCTTTAAGAAGATGTTGGATAATCATTTGTCTGAAATGGTATAGGGCTTCCTGCCTAGGCAGGGGGTTGGACTAGAAGACCTACAAGGTCCCTTCCAACGCTGCTATTGTATTGTATTGTATTGTAAACCACTTAGCAAAGGCTGCAAAGCATTGTAAAGTGGTATATAAGTCTAAGTGCTATTGTATTCAGGCTTTAACCCTTGTATGTTTGGATCACACCGATTTCAATTATCTGCATCCAGCTCAACGATCATAATGCAACACAATACAATAGCAGAGTTGGAAGGGACCTTGGAGGTCTTCTAGTCCAACCCCCTGCCTAGGGGGGGAGGGGGGACCCCAATGTTTTAATCAGGAACTATTCAAAGAAGAAACCCCATCCCAGATTATTTTTTAAATTGTTCATTTTATATATTGAGTAATTGCAGGGGTAAAAATGGATTTGATAAATAATACTGCTTATTAGGTGGATAATGAGTTGATCTATATCTATTGGAAGAAAAACTGAGATGTACCAGGGGAGAGAGGACCAGGGGAGACACGATAGCAGTGTTCCGATATCTCAGAGGGTGCCACAAAGAAGAGGGAGCCAAACTATTCTCCAAGGCACCTGGGGGCAGGACAAGAAGCAATGGGTGGAAACTAATCAAGGAGAGAAGCAACTTAGAACTAAGGAGAAATTTCCTGACAGTTAGAACAATTAACCAGTGGAACAGAAGTTGCCTCCAGAAGTTGTGAATGCCCCAACACTGGAAGTCTTTAAGAAGATGTTAGATAGCTATTTGTCTGAAATGGTATAAGGTTCCTGCCCACGCAGGGGGTTGGACTAGAAGACCTCCAAGGTCCCTTCCAATTCTGCTATTGTATTGTATTGTATTGTATTATTGTATTGTATTGTTTTGTATTGTATTGTATTGTATTGTATTGTATTGTATTGTATTGTATTGTATTGTATTGTATTATTGTATTGTATTGTATTGTATTATTGTATTGTATTGTATTGTATTGTATTGTATTGTATTGTAAGTATGTTTGTCATTTTAAGTATTGATGCACAAAACGTACGACCGAACGACAGGTTGTACAAAGTTTAAGATGAATAATGTTTTTACTTGTTTTTATGTTGAAAATAAACAAATTTCTATATTAAAAAAAAAAGAAAAGGAAGCAACCCCACCCCAACCAAGGCACCGAGACTGTCAGGGCAAGCTACGATGGAGAAACAGCCCTCTCCTTCTGCACGAATGGTGCCACCTAAACTGGGCATGAAATGCTGGCATGAAAAACAGGCTCAGAGAATGCCAAGATTCACAACAGACAAGAAATCCTGTCTTTCTAAATCACGGGCATTTTACATCACCATCTCAAACCCCTCTTGCTTCTTCTGAATGCTTTGGCAACCCACCATCCTTGCGATTCCTGCCAACCTTAAAATGCAAGCGGACAAAGAGCTATTGAGGTCGCCCCTCCTCCCCCTCCAGCTGACCAATCGGACAGCCCAGAAACTCTCCCCCAGCCCGCCTTCCTCTCCTCACCCCCTTCTCAGTTCTGCAATAGGAAGGCATTGCCCTCCCTTCTGCGGCTCACACCGAACGCAACAGGTCAACTGTGCCGATGCGAGAGACACACACAACGGGAGGTCACAGGTGGCTCCGTTGTCCCTTGCAAAGGGGTGTGACTGGCGCAGTTTGCACGATGACACCAGGGCACGGGGATGTCATTCCTGTTTGTGTGTAAGGCAGCCATGTGTGTTTTCGTTGTAGAAAGAAAGAAAAGGTGAATTTCGCCCCCGTAGTTGGAAAAAAAGAGGATGAAATAGATCAGTGTTTCTCAGCCTTTGATGAGTTGAAGACGCCTGGACGTCAACTCCCAGAATTCCCCAAGGCAAGTTGTAGATGCCTGGATTTAACTCCCAGAATTCCCCCAGACAAGTTGTGGATTCCTGGACTTCAACTCCCAGAATTCTCCCAGACAAGTTGTAGATGCCTGGACTTCAACTCCCAGAATTCCCCCAGACAAGTTGTAGATGCCTGGACTTCAACTCCCAGAATTCCTCCAGACAAGTTGTAGATGTCTGGACTTCAACTCCCAGAATCCCCCGTAGCCAGCTGAGAGAGGGAGTTCTGGGAGTTGAAGTCCAGACATGTTCAACTTGCCAAGGCTGAGAAACAATGAAATAGATGAATGGACCGATAGTCCTTCTCTCTTATTTCTGACATTGTGACATTCTGGTTCTAAAGTGAGATACCTCAAGTGCCAGGTGGTTAAGGGCTGTCACTCTCCTGTGGCTGCGTGTGAGCTTCCCGGGTGCCCTGTGGGCCGCCATCTTGCCCAGACCACTGAACTGGAAGGTCTTGCCTTATGGTTTATAGGATCTTCTTCATATTCCTTCCAAGCATTATGCTTACCACGAGTTGCAGTCCTGATAAACTGAAGAGCCTGGGGGGAATTTCTTGCCAGAATGTATGCAGGAGCAATTTTGGGCATCGACGCAAACGTCACCATCTAGGAGCTTTCCCTCTGGAAAAGAAAGAAAGGAAGGAGGGAGGGAAGGAAGGAAGGAAAGAAGGAAGGAAGGAAAAGAAGGAACAGAAGGAGAGAGGAAAGCAGAATGGAGGGAGGGAAGGAGAGAGGAAAGAAGGGAGGGAGGGAGAGAAAGAAAGGAAGAAGGAAGGAAAAAGAAAGGAAGGAAGGAGAGAGGAAAGAAGAATGGAGAGAGGGAGGGAGAGAAAGGAAGGAAGAGAGAGAGAGAAGGAAGGGAGCGAGGGAGGAAGGAAGGAAGAAGCAAAGGAGAGAGGAAGAAAGAATGGAGAGAGGGAAGGAGAGGGAGGGAGAAAAAGGAAGGAAGGGGAAAGGAAGGAAGAGAGAGAGAGAAGGGAGGGGGAGAGAGAGGAAGGAAGGAAGGAAGGAAGGAAAGAAGGAAGGAAGGAAAAAAGAAGCAAAGGAGAGAGGAAGAAATAATGGAGAGAAGGAAAGAGAGAGGGAGGGGGAGAAAGGAAGGAAGGAGAAAGGAAGGAAGAGAGAGAGAGAAGGGAGGGAGAGAGATAGGATGGAAGGAAGGAAAAAAAGCAAAGGAGAGAGGAAGAAAGAATGGAGAGAAGGAAGGAGGGAGAACGGGAGGGCGGGACAGAAAGAATGAAGGAAAAAATGAAGGAGGGAGGGAGGAAAGAAGGAAGAAAAGAAGATTGGTTTCAGTTTCAGTTCTGCAAACTGATTATATTTTGCAAAACCAGCCAAAGCCCATCCTAAAAGACAAGCCCAGGAATCCACCAACTCTTGTTTATCTGTAGTTTACGACATACAGCCCGAACATTAACAAAATGCTAAAAAGTCATTTTTAGATTATTATTTTTTGGAGGGGGAGGGGAGGGAATCGTGAATGTTGTGAAATGCCCTCGGCTGCTTCTCCTTGGCTGCATCAGGACAGGAGGGTCGATTTCCCGCTCCTCCACACATTCGGTTCATCCGAGGTCACAAGGGAAGCTTGGCTGAGGGTGCCAAAAACGCCTCCGAGCAAATACCTCCGCGCCAGGCGCTCAGCCCCCCCCCGGGCCTGATTTTTCCTAACTCAGCAGACTTTACTTTATTCATACTTTTATACCGCCCTCTCTCCCAAATGGGACTCAGGACGGTGCACAGGAATAACAATAAAATATAAATAAACAGACAACAAGTAAGTTTAAAATTAAATTAAATGAATTTGGCCCGTGCTAAAACTTAATTTAAAAACCAAGCTAAAAAATTCAATAATATACATAGCTATGTCAGGCCGGCCGCATGGAAGAAGTATTTATTTTATTTTATTTTTATTTTATTAAATTTATACCCCGCCCTTCTCCAAACGGACCCAGGGCGGCGCACAGGAACACTAAAATACATACAAAAATACATAAAAATTTTTAAAAAACTTATTCGATAAAAACCCTGCGCTAAAACCAGATTAAAATTCCCAAAATTTAAAACTATCTAAAAGTCATTTTGGGGTTACGCTAGGCCGGCTAGATGGAACAAATGTGTGTTTAAACACTTGCAGAAGAAGCGGAGGTCGGAGATGGTGCGAAGTTCAGGGGGTAAGTCGTTCCAAACGGCTGGGCCCACCACAGAGAAGGCTCTTCCCCTGGGAGTCGCCAGCCGGCATTGTCCAGCCGACGGCACCCTGAGAAGGCCCTCTCTGTGGGAGCGTATCGGTCTTAGGGATGTATGTTTTAAGTGCTCGACGGAAGAGGCGAAGGTCCATGATTGTGCGGAGGTCGGGGGGCAGGTCGTTCCAGAGGGCGGAGCCTGCCACAGAGAAGGCTCTTCCCCTGGGAGTCGCCAGCCGGCATTGTCCAGCCGACGGCACCCTGAGGAGGCCCTCCTTGTGGGAGCGGACAGGCCGGGTGGAAGTATGTGGCAGGAGGCGGTCCTGCAAGTAGCCAGGTCCCTTGCCATGGAGCGCTTTAAAGATGGTCACTAAGACCTTGAAGCGCACCCGGAAAGCCACAGGCAGCCAGTGCAGCAGAGGCCTCCATGGGACACAACACCACCCCCACCCTCCAAACAATTGAAACTGAGGTTCAGTTTGAACCTCCTCTAGAAAAAGTGCTTTTTTCAGGAGGCAACGAGACTTTCTTGGTTTTTTTTTCTTTTGAAGATGTTTTGCTTCCCATCCAAGAGGCTTCCTGACAGGATGGTGGGGGAAATGGAAGGATTGATACTCCTTGCAGGCAGCTGGTCCTTTGTGTCCTTTTAGAGCAGTGGTTCTCAACCTGTGGGTCGGGATCCCTTGGGGGTGGAAAGACCCTTTCACAGGGGTCGCCTAAGACCATCGGAAAACACATATTTTGGATGGTCTCAGGAACCGAGACACCAATTTGATGGTTGGGGGTCACCACAACATGAAGGAACTGTGTTAAAGGGAAGGTTGAGAACCACTGTTAAGGCCACTTGGAGGTTTGTCTATGACCTTCAGGTCACCTGAGAGGTGCTTAATGGTTCCTGTAGTCTGCAATTTTGCCCTCTGGAAATCCATCCTTCCTCCCACCACCATTCCAAGGGTCTTCATCCCAAATTGTCCAGCTAAAAGTCTGTAGAGATTCTCAATTCATTCAGGTCATGGTTGTCCCAAAAGTGCTTTTTTCAAGAGGCAACTGGACTTCGGATCCTGCCCCACACATCCTCACGACCGATTCGCTCCCACAGAGAGGGGCTTCTCCGGGTGCCGTCCACTAGACTTTGTCAGCGGGCGACGCCCAGGGGAAGGGCGCTCTCTGTGGCGGGCCCGGCCCTCTGGAACGACCTTCCCCCTGATATTAGAACGACCACCGACCTCCGCTCCTTCCGGGTAAAATTGAAGACCCATCTCTTTCGACTGGCCGGCCTTGAATAGTTCTCTCTGTCTTTTAATTACAAATTTTAATGGGTTTTAATTATGTATTTTTAGCATGGGTAGATTTATTTAATTCTATTTTAAGTAATGTTTGTATTTTGTATATTGTTTTTAATTATGCCTGTGCACCGCCCCGGGTCCCTGTGGGGAGAGGGTGCGGTTAATAAATCTTAATTTATTATTATTATTATTATTATTATTATTCCTGGTTTTTCTTTGGAAGTCCTGTCGCTTCTCATCCAAGAAGCCCCTTCAGCTCTGACTGGATGGAGGGGAACGGAAGGATTTATATTCCTTGCAGACGGCTGGTCTTTTGCATCCTTTAGACCAGGGGTGTCCAAACTTGGGAACTTTAAGACTTGTGGACTTCAACTCCCAGAATTCCCCAGCCATGGCTCTTGTAATCTGCAATTATTATGGGAGTTTTTGTTTTTTGAGGGGGTGGGAAATCTGTTTATACTCCCACACCATTTGAAGGACGCTCCTCCCAAATTGCACAGCTAAACATCTGTAAAGATTCTCAATTCATTCAGGTCATGGTTGTCCCAAAGGTGAATTTGAATTTGAATTTATTTCGATTTATATACCGCGCCGTCTCCATCGAGATGGACCCAGGGCGGTGCACAGGAAATTAAAACCAATAAATAATAGAAAATACAATAAACATAGTTAAGAAGAATTAAATTAGAAGCCTGTGCTAAAATTCCCAATAAAAAGCCAACGTCCATTTACTAATTGGCAGGAGCTATATCACAAATAAGATCTAAATGTTAAGCTAAACGTAAGATCTAAACGGTGCTTTTTCAGGAGGCAACTGCACTTCCTTGGTTTTCCCCCTTTGAGGACGTTTTGCTTCTCATCCAAGAAGCTTCTTCAACATTTTCAAAGAGGAGGGAAAAAACTAAGAAAGTTCAGTTGCCACCTGAAAAAGCAACAACCCACCTTTGGGACAACCGTGACCTGGATGATGGAGAATCTTCACACACTCTCTAGAAAAAGCCGCCTTCAGAACCTCAGTCAGAGTGGCCTAGAGGTGGAGCTCTCGCCTCCCGATTAGGAGGTTGGGAGTTCAATCCTAGGTAGAGGCAGATGTAGGGTCTCCTGCTTGGGCGGGGGGGTTGGACTAGATGACCTGCAAGGGTCCCTTCCAACTTCTTTAACAGATTAACAATCTGTTTAAAAAAGACGACCAAGCTTTGCTTCTCTTAGCTACTGCTGAGTGGTGTCTTTTTCTCCTTTCCTCCATTCGCGGTGAAATCTCTCAGAACATAAGAACATAAGAACATAAGACCAGCCTTGCTGGAAGAGGCCACAGCCCATCCAGTCCAGCCTTCTGTCTCCCACAGTGGCTCCCCATTGGCTTCAGGGTCTTCCCAAGCAGATGTCTTCACCTGCTTATGATTCCCTGCAAATGGCATTGAGAGATATCCTGCCTCTCTCTCCATCCCAGAGGGTGTCCTTAGGCATCCATCATGATAGCCATGGATACCCTTGTTCTCCATGAACTCCTCTCATCCTTCCTTAAAGGTGTCGAGGCTGACAGCTGTCACCACTTCTCCTGGCAGGGAGTTCCATAGACCAGGGATCCTCTGGGTGAAAAAGTCCTTCCTCTTATTTGTTTGAGGTCTAGCTATCAAAAGTTTCATGGAGGGCCCCCTAGTTCTAGTGTTGTGCGATAGGGAAAACAGTTTTTCCTCTTCTACTTTTCTACTACAGAGATAATGCAGAATCCACCAGTTAATGCTGGAATGTGCCTAATCCCTATCTCCCCTGCTTTTTATTTTTTTTAATGAAAGAGTGGTCCTTTGAGGCAACGGACATGCGGGGGGATAAATAAATACTTGCAAACATTCAAAAGGGACAGCGGTTTCCTTCTCTCGATTGAGTAAACCGGGAAACACAAAGATTTCTGCTGTACACAAATGCTTGAAAAATAGATTTACCAGGGCAGCTGCAACCGTCAACGCACTGCTCTGGACACACTTCGTTGATATTGAGGCTCTGGCAGGTCTTGGCACAAGGAGACGTGCACTCGTGGTACTCCAGGCCACTTGGACATCTTGGTCCTGAAAAGTTGGAAGAGGGAGAAATGAACCTTGTGGGCATCATCAACCTGAAATTGAGGAGGAACTTCCAAATAGGTAAAGGTAAAGGTTCCCCTTGCACATATGTGCTAGCCGTTCCTGACTCCAGGGAGCAGTGCTTGTCTCCGTTTCAAAGCCGAAGAGCCAGTGATGTCCAAAGATGTCTCCGTGGTCATGTGGCTGGCATGACTCAACGCTGAAGGCGCACAGAACGCTGTTCCCTTCCCACCAAAGTGGTCCTTTTTTTCTACTTGCATTTTTTACATGCTTTCGAACTCTTGGCAGAAGCTGGGACAAGGAACGGGAGCTCACTCCGTTACGCGGCGCTAGGGATTCGAACCGCCAACCTTTCTGATCGACAAGCTCAGCGTCTTCTTAGCCACTGAGCCACTGTGTCCCTTTTAGATGACACTTACGGGCCCCTCAATACCTACAGTTGTAGAATTCTGCAATACTGCACTGATAGCTCAGTCCTTGCCCAATATAAGCATAGGGAGAACTTGCAATGTGGAATCTAGAACTAGGAAACCCATCACCTCCAA
The DNA here is from genome assembly GCA_039707465.1 of Rhabdophis nuchalis. Lineage (NCBI taxonomy): Eukaryota > Metazoa > Chordata > Lepidosauria > Squamata > Natricidae > Rhabdophis > Rhabdophis nuchalis. The sequence goes on along the minus strand of CM077656.1, from coordinate 22,807,071 downwards.
GAACGTAAATCCAGAAAACTTACTGCAGGAGCTACTGGCTGGCCAACCTTTCAAGATCACACCTTGTCGGGCACAGTTTCGAGCATACTCCAGAAAAACTGGACAGTGGCAATCTCTATCCTGAGCACACCGGCACATGTCTTCTTCACAGAGGCCGATGAACTGTTCAGGATCCACCAGATGATGACATTTAGAGAAGACCGAGGAAGTCCTTAGCAGCTGGCAGCTTTCGATGAAGTCCTGCAGAAAGAGAAGAACTGGAATGACCACTGTCTATCATCGACTGAAACAGGGGAGGAAGGGAGATGGTCAATGGCAGGGGTGTCAAACTGGACTTCTTTGAGGGTTTTGTGGTCCACCAGCAGCAGATTCAGACAGTGAGGAGGTTGGGGAGGAACATGGGCCAGTCTTGGAGTCTGGGCAAGGCTTTGATGAGGGCTCTGTGTCGGAGGCAGAGATGGGGTCAGGGTTGTATGCCAGTTATCAGCTGCCTTCAGAGTCAGACATCAGTGAGGCAGAAGAACAGCTGGAGCCTGTTCCCAGTGTGCGCAGACAGAGGGAACAGCTAAAGAACAGGGGTTGACTTGGGAGTGAGGCCACAGGTGGACGATGAATGTCCCCTCCCAGAGGAAATAAAAGAGGAGCGAATGGGGAGTGTGCATGAGACCATTAGTTCGCTTCATTGGTTCTTGACTCTCCAAGACTCCTTGCCAAGTTTTGCAGAGATCGGCCTGGCAGCTCTCCAAGCCAGAGAAGGTCAGTGACCGTAAATCCTCCCTTGAAAGACTTTGCTGGATGTGAATGAGCAGAATTCAGAGTCAATTAATAAAAGGGGTTTTTGTTGGGGCCAGGAGTTTGCTTCCTGCTCTTGAGAAGCCTCAGTCACAACAGAGGGCCAGATCACCATTGTAGTTCTCTACGGGCTGGTGGGAGGGAGGGGCAGGGGGGCAGGACAGATGCCTCCTTCAGCACACTGCTGGCCAAAAATGGACGATTTTGATATTTTCAGGCTGGTCCTGTGGGCCAAATTTAAGCACTGCATGGGCCGCATGTGGCCCGCGAACCTTGAGTTTGACACCCCTGATCTATGGTTTTCTAGACCCAGCGTTATTAGACTTTTGTTCTTCGTGGTGTCTTTCTTAAAGGCTTCTGCTTACAGTAGAAGCAAGACAAGAACCAGATCTTTTACTCGGATGTTATATATGCAAGAATACTTGATGCACAAAAACAGATATTTTGATTCCCACAATGGACAAATGGCTGCAAAAAGTTGATAGAGGGTTAATAGAGCCGACTACATGGACTGCTTTAATTTAAGAAAATAATACAATTAATTTTGCTTCTATTTTGGAAACCGTTTTTGGACTTCGTGCTTGTGGTGGGGGAAAACGAAACTTTGATTTTCTGTTTTATGGATTAGATGGATTCGGGTTATGGTGGGGATTAGAAATGGTCAGTATATATTTTTCTTATGAAAAAATAAGAAGTTGAGGTTGTATGTTATTACCTTATTCTACTGACTCCCTGGAGAAGAGCCTCATGCTGGGAACGATGGAGGGCAAAAGAAGAAGAAGGGGACGACAGAGAATGAGGTCATTGGATGAAGTCACTGAAGCAGGAGGTGTGAGCTTAAATGGACTCCGGAGGACGGTAGAGGACAGGAAGGCCTAGAGGAATGTTGTCCATTGGGTTGCCATGACTTTGCAACTAACAACAATAACTCCAAAAAGAGTCAATGCTTTTATTCTACTTTCCTCTACATTTTTTCCTTTCCCCCTTTCTATTTTTCCATTATTTTCATTTTTCTTTGTATTTTTGTATTTTATATTCTGATTAACACATTTAAAAATACTTGAATTGCAAGAACCAGACTAGGTGACCTTTTAAAAACAATAACAAAAAACAAACAAGCAAGCAACAACATCAACAAAAGGCAATTGTTACACCCAAAGAGTTAACAAATGCAAATCACCATTTATCACACAAATACAAAAGAGAGAAATGACAACTTAATTCTGGGAAAAGAGTATTTCTTGTATTGTTGCATTGGCCTATTATGACTGATGTTGTTTTATGCTTTCCTGTTGTTTTCCATGAGTTTTGTAATCCTTATTTTTGCTAAATGCCACTCAAATGCAGTTGGGCAAAATAAATGAAGAAATAACTCTACTGTTCCAACAAGCTCCGTCTGTCTCCAGTAAGAAGGAGGAAGCAAATTCATATAGCTCACAATCCCTCCTTAAATAAATACTTGTTTAAACAGAAATAAAGAAACACAGTTCCTGTGGAATAAAATATCAAAGAATGAAACACTGGTATGAGATAAATCTTTGATCCAAAACTAACAGTATATTATATTTTGGAAATACTTCAGTTCTAACTATCTACAAAGAGCTCATTTGAAGCCCCACATTTTCCCCGTCAAAAGTGGAAGTTCTGAAGACTAAAACGAGAGAGGATGTTATAAAAAGGCTTACTATAATTACAAGCTTCAACACGATCAACCTTTTGGTTTCATTTGTATAGTCAAAAGAATGTAAATATTTGCGATTTGTTTCTAAAAAAATTAATCCTCAACATGGCAGTTCTCTAGTGTAGAACAAGGGGACGTGGTGGCTCAGTGGCTAAGATGCTGAACATGTCGATCAGAAAGGTTGGCAGTTTGGCAGATTGAATCCCTAGTGCCGCATAATGGAGTGAACTCCCCTTACTTGTCCCAGCTTCTGCCAACCTAGCAGTTCGAAATCACGTAACAATGCAAGTAGAAAAATAGGAACCACCTTGGGTGGGAAGGGAACAGCGTTCGGTGCACCTTCAGCATTTAGTAATGCCTGCCACATGATTATGGAGATGTCTTTGGACAGTGCTGGCTCTTCGGCTTTGAAACAGAGATGAGCAGCGCCTCCTAGAGTCAGGAATAACTAGCACATATGTGCAATGAGAACCGTTACCTTTTACTGTGGAGAGTTACTATAAAAAAATTGTTGCTATTGGCTTTGAAGCCATAAGCATGATGGGGCGGGGATTTTTTCCCCCATGGCTACTGAATGTTCTCAAAGGATGAAACCAACTCGGTCCTTGTTTTGAAAGGAATGCCTATCTCCAAGCTGCATGCAAAGAAAACCAGGTGCAAAGGTTATTATATCAAATGACAAAAAGCTAATGAGCCAGCGGAAAGGCGAATCTCATGAGCTATTTCCTGAAGCCCACAAAGTGGCTTAAAAAAGGCATTCCAGTTACCTCGAAGTGCAGTTTATAGCACGGGTAGCACTCAGACTTATATACCGCTTCATAGTGCTTTTACAGCCCCCTCTAAGTGCTTTGCAGAGTCAGCCTCTTACCCCCAACAAGCTGGGTCTGCATTTGACCCGCCTCGGAAGGATGGAAGGCTGAGTCAACCTTGAGCCAGTGAGATTTGAACTACCAAACTGAAGCTAGCAGTCAGCTGAAGTAGCCTGCAGTGCTGCACTCTAACCACTCTAGCCATCTCACCCAGTGGTAGGTTCCTACTAATTCGGACCGGTTCAGCCATACTGGTAGTGGTTTAGTAGCCTGGATCACTGGAAACGGCAACAACCCAAGCCTGTCACACCACTGAACCACTTCTCCATGTGGCACCGTAGGTGCCGCCATCTTGTTTTTGTGTTCTGCGCATGCACAGAACAATTTTAATTGCACTGTGCATGCGTGTGGTGTGTGCATTTGGGCGAACCGGCAGTAGTGCCTGCTGGAACTCACTCCTGACCTCAACTCTAAGTCTATAAATTTTATAAAGAAATAAATTACCGATGCAAGACTATATTCAGAAGTATGTCAGGCCTGCAGCCATAGATGTGAAATCCACATCTTCTTTGGTGAAGATGTAGCAGCCCATCCCACAAAATGCTTTGTGGCTGAATTCCTACCATCATTTTGGGAATCCTAATATAAGGGGGCACTTAAGAGACTAGCTTGCCAAGGAAGAAGGTCTCACAATTCAACCAATCCACACAAACCCATCAGAGGTTCTCTGAAACATCTTAAGTCAACCAAAAGACCCAGGAGTCCAGGAAGTAAATCAGGACTAACAGCCAGTACGTAGGACAGGCACACAGAAGCCTAGCAAAATGCATTCATGGAAACCAACTAGCAGTCAGAAGGCATGATGAAAACTCCTTAATCTCCCAGTGCAGGGGTCTGCAAAGTTGGCTCTTTTAAGACTGGTGGACTTCAGCATGGCTGGCTGGGGAATTCTGGGAGTTGAAGTCCACCAGACTTAAAAGAGCCAACTTTGCAGACCCCTGTCCCAGCGCATCGACAGACTCATTCATCATTTCAACTGGTCGATTATGAGCAGACTAAGCTAAATCGAAAAACCGATAAGGAATTTGTGGAAACTTGGCCCTTAGACAAATCAGCCATCAACGGGCACGTAGAGATAAACAACATTTACACCACATTCAAAACAGACAATAAAAAGGCGACAGAAAGACCAGGACATTTCCTCACTAGAAATCAACACTGAGATAAGCAGGGATTAAGACCAGACACACCAGCAAGCAGTAAACAATGCTAATAATCAAGGAACTACCAACTCAGAAAAATAATTAAGGAGTAAACAACAGTCTAATTGAGGAAGTACCAAGGAGAAAACTACATCCCTACCAACATTGTCAAGCCAAGATATTATATGTAAACAAAGAGCAAATCCCACTCCTTTTTGGTACTACAGAAGTCTGGTAATGAAGGGTCCACAAGCCACCAATCAAACTGAAGACTCTACAATTTAACCCTGACTTAGATATTCTCTTTTATTGAAAGGTGGAGTCAGCTCCATTCTGTCCTTCCAGGCATGGTTTTAAATGATAGAATCATAGGCTTAAGCCCATCACTGCTACAGAATACTCATTCATGAAATTAAAATGGACCTTAACTAACATTTCACAAAATTCAAAATTCACAAACACCTTAGCCTAGTTGAGTTGGTCATCTTCCTGTCTGGCAATT
>CM077656.1:22747085-22797085 GCA_039707465.1 Rhabdophis nuchalis | reverse complement strand
TTAACCAGCTTACCCCGATTCTCACCTTTTGTGGCTTTCCAGGAGGAAGGAGTGGTATCAGGGGTGAGACTCAGCCGGTTCTGACCAGTTCTGGAGAACCGGTAGCGGAAAGTTTGAGTCGTTTGGGGAATCGGTAAATACCACCTCTGACTGGCCCTGTCCCCATCTATTCTCTGCCTCCTGAGTTTGGGGGAAGCCTAGGACAGAACACATACTGAATACTCACCTTCCTGGGTCATGAAGTCATCTTCAGCAAATTGGTTGAAATTCCCACAGAGTCCACACGTCCTATTATAGTGTTTCTCTGCAAGGCTCAGAAGGACATTCCCACTGGTGTCGATCTTCACCACGAAGCCATGCTCCTCACTGGACAGCTTATAATACCCAGCTTCCTTTTCCAGAAAGACTCCGTTTGAGGCATACGGTATCAAAATCCTTTTTTTTTACAAGAGGAAGGAGAGATTCCCTTAGTATCCGGTGCAGAATTAGAGCACACTACTTTTGATTCTGGAATACAGATAGCGTACGGCAGGGGCTGGCAAACCTAAACAGTCAGAGCCATTTGGACCCATTTCCCAACAGAAAAGAAAACACCGGGACCCACAAAACACTTCCTGTGCCTGCCTATTTCCTGATTGGCCACAGAACTAGCATATGTAGTGGAATTAAACATTCTGTTTTCTTCTGAAACTTTTCTTTTCTTGGATTTAATCATGGTTGGCCTATCGGAGGTTGAAAAACTCAATAAATCACCGCACCGCACATTGGCGGTTGTGGTGCATATTTTGAGCAACAGGGAGCCGCAGCAGAGGGATGAAAGAGCCACATGCGGCTCCAGAGCCATAGGCATATGGTATCAAAATCCACGTCAATGTCAATGTGACCAAAATGCTTACCTTTTTTCACCTTGAGTCACAGTGCCATTCGGGAACACATGAATATCAAAATATTCTCCAAGGTACAGAGAAAGGCTGGTTCTTTTCCCATTGTGATAGTCACCTGAAACGAAACAAAAGGTTAGCTGCATTTTTACCAACAATCATTGGCTTGCTCTCTCTCTCTTTTTTTTTTTAACAATTATGGGTAAATTATGAGAAGCAATTGTTTGTATTTAGTATAATACCAGCTCTTTGGTGTGCTAATTGCCTCAAAACCGTGCAAAATCTTCAAGCCCCCAAGAGTACCTCCACAGACTGAGTCTTAAAAATCTTCTAGCCTAGCCCCTGAGAGTACCTCCCGAGAGTACCTCCACAGACTAAGTCTTAAATTGTCCTAAATTGATTTTAATTTGCGGGTAATTTTTAGGGAATTTTTTAGCACAGGACACTTTAATTTAATCAGATTTATTGTTCGTAGTCTTATTTATTATATGTTTGCTTTTTACTTATCTGTTTGTATTTTCGCTTTTTAACCTCCTGTGCACCGCCCTGAGTCCCTTCGGGGAGATAGGCGCAGTATAAAAATAAAATAAAATAAAAATAATTTTTTTTTAAAAGGCCATCCAAATCAAAAGTTAAAAAATGCTAGGTTAGCTAAAACATTTAAAAATATCTAGCAGATGTTGGACATATAAGCAAAAAAATTATCATATGTGGGTAGACCTGTTTTAAAGCAAACGAGATTTGGGCAAAAATACACAGGTATTTAGAAGAGATGATAGGGAAACATGTAGATTTTAAACCTGGACTGTTTTTATTAAGTATAACATCGGAAAAACCTGAAAAGGAAAGTATGTATTTAATATTACACATCTTAGCAGCAGCGAGGATTATATTCACACAATATTGGAAACATGAAGAAACACGGCGAGATGAACGGATAATTAACATACTAGATTGTGCAGAAATGGATAGACTTACATTGAAAATTGAAAAGAAAGAAGACGTAGAATATTATCCAACATGGAATCTATTTTATCTAAAATATATGATAAACGGATGCAGGAACCAGGCATGGCTAGTCTAGTGAAGAGAAGGACCAGGGGAGACAGTATAGCAGTCTTCCAATATTTGAGGGGCTGCCACAGAGAGGAGGAAGGGGGTCAAGCTATTTTCCAAAGCACCCGAAGGCCAGACAAGGAATAATGGATGGAAACTAAACAAAGAGAGATTCAACCTGGAAATAAGGAAATTTTTTTCTGACAGTGAGAACAACCAACCCATGGAACAGAGGTTGCCTTCGGAAGTTGTATATGGAATAAAAATAAGATGACTGAAATGTAAAATGGAAATATGATGTAAAATGTAATATGCATAATAGAACATCTAAAGCAGGGGACGGGACGGACAGCACTTTGTTCACAAAAGAAGTGAAAATATGTAACAATAAATAAATACAATAATACAATAATAATACAATAGCAGAGTTGGAAGGGACGTGGTAGGTCTTCTAGTCCAACCCCCTGCGTGGGCAGGAACCTTATACCATTTCAGACAAATGGCTATCTAACATCTTCTTAAAGACTTCCAGGGTTGGGGCATTCACAACTGCTGGAGGCAAGCTGTTCCAGAGGTTAATTGTTCTCACTCTCAGGAAATTTTTCCTTAGTTCTAAGTTGCTCCTCTCCTTGATTAGTTTCCACCCATTGCTTCTTGTCCTGCCCCCAGGTGCCTTGGAGAATAGCTTGACTCCCTCTTCTTTGTGGCACCCTCTGAGATATCGGAACACTGCTATCATGTCTCCCCTGGTCCTTCTCTTCATCAAACTAGACATACCCAGCTCCTGCAACCGTTCTTCATATGTTTAAAAAATAAAATAAAAAACTTGGTTTGAAAACTTAAATTTTAAACTCACCCAATAAGAGGTAAGACCTCTTTTCACAGTCTCCAGCGAGCAGGTAGCTGCAATCTCCGGCAAAATCATAGATCCGTTGGTCAAAGGTTTTGATGTGTTCATCTCCAAAAAGGCTGCAGCGTGCAAATGGCAGCGAGGAATCCTTTTGTCCTGCAAGATCGTGATTGGTTAACGTCGGATGTCCGCGGGCATGGAACCTTCTATAAAGTTCTACGGTTTTCCAAATGAGGTGATAAGCATCAGGCCACACTCGGCATTCAGACTAGAAATTCCAAACTTAACACAGCCGGTCACACATTTTGCAATACCCTGTTTTCCCCGAAAATAAGACCTCCCCAGATAATAAGCCCAATCCAGCTTTTGAGTGCATGTGCTAAAATAAACCCTCCCTCGAAAATAAGCCCTCCCTGAAAATATTGTAACACGGCAGCAGCCATGAGGTGACCATGCATGTCGCCTCCTGTACCTCAAAAATAATCAGACCTCCCCAAAAATATTGCAACACAGCAGCAGCCATGAAGTGACCATGCTCTCCATCTCCTGCACCTCTAAAATAATAAGATCTCCCTGAAAATAAAGCCAAGCGCTTATTTGGAGGGGTCAAAAGAAAATAAGACCCTGTCTTATTTTGGGGAAAACATGGGCAGGCCTGCCCTACTCTCAACCCCTCCGTGAAATGAAGTCAGAATAAGAGATGGGTTTTTCACTGAACGTGGCGACCAAGAGCTGCAGAGAAAATGGAGAAAAGCCAAGGAGTAAGTTAGCTCTTGGGGTTCCCCACTGTCCCAAAGTTTTATTTTGGCAAAGCCCGGAGGTTTGGGATGGGACGAAGGAGGATCAACAGCAGTGGTCCTTTCCTCCCGGTTGACAGTATCTCAAGTTAGGATATCACAAGTTTTGTTAATATACACTTAAACTGCTATATGGTTTGCTAGGATTGCTTCAAGAATCCTGCATTTTTGTTAGAGAAGTCAATAACAATTGACTGATTGACCTGACAGTCAGAAGAATTAATCAGTGGAACAACTTGTCCCCAGAAGTTGTGAATGCTCCAACACTGGAAGTCTTTAAGAAGATGCTGGATAACCAATTGTCTGAAATGGTATAGGGCTTCCTGCCTAGGCAGGGGGTTGGACTAGAAGACCTCCAAGGTCCCTTCCAACTCTGCCATTCTATTCCAACAAAGGCTTGGATTGCAAATGACTTGCAATCCTTTGTACCAAGTCATTGCAGGGGGCAAACTCAATCTAATGTAGACCTATGGGTGTAAAGTGCTCATTCATGCTAATGACGTGTCACTAACTGGCAGCAATATTTTACAGCATGACTACACACTGAGCATGTGCTAATAGTTGTTTGAACAAGACTGCCATGACCTGTACACCGCCCTGAGTCCCGGAAGGGAGAAGGGCGGTATAGAAATTTAAATATTAAATTACATTAAATTACATTAATTAAATTAAATGATGATAGCATAACCGAGCGGGCAAATGATGGATTTCTTACCCTGCGTTGATACAGGCAGAGCTAAGAGCAGCAGTAGTAAAAATCTGGATCCGATCATCTGTGAAATAATTGTTGAAAAAAAGAGAGTAATGAGTAAAATCCAAAATGTGCAGCACAATCCTGTGGTCATTGGATGACACTGGATTTGCTCCAAGGAAGGGAGACAGAATGTTAGCCCAGCAAAATCCTATCCATTGCCTTTTTTCCTCTGCTGTTTCATTCATGTGCATTTACACCTAGTCAACTCAACTCTCCCAAAGAAATAATTTGAAACCTATATCGAAATATTGCTGGTGGTCCATTCAACAGTTTCAAAATACAGCAGTCAAAAAAGTCCTAGAAATTAAGGCAAGCCCCAGGGGAGCATTATTATTATTACTAGCTAATCTTTGGTGAGATTCACAGCCTTTGGGGCTGGTTGGTAGCTCAACAGTTTGAGTCCTAACCAAGGCCCTAGGAATTGTTAAGGTAACGTCGGAGGATAGAAGCTGTTCCAAGTAGGGTGTTTTTTGTAGAATCAGGTTGTTGCTGTTGTTGTTGTTGCTGTTGTTGTTATTTAAATTACAAATCAGAACAAGTTAAGCTACTTTGAGCTCAATGCAACCTTAAAAAGGATCCTGTTATAGGGCCTTGGAGAAGACTATCTAGTTGAACTTGACTGCCAAGTAGGAATCCAACACCCAGTGCAAGGCTAATAATCTGCTAGTGATTCAAAATTCTAGTGATTCTTCTTTTATCCATAATTCTATTGACACTGCTTTTATCCAAAGTTCTAGCAATTCTGCTTTTATCCAAACTTCTGTTCCTATTCAAAAGTCTAGTGATTCTGCTCTTATCTAAAATTCTAGCAATTCTGCTTTTATCCAAACTTCTGTTCCTATTCAAAAGTCTAGTGATTCTGCTCTTATCTAAAATTCTAGCAATTCTGCTTTTATCCAAACTTCTGTTCCTATTCAAAAGTCTATTGATTCTGTTCTTATCTAAAATTCTAGCAATTCTGCTTTTATCCAAACTTTTGTTCCTATTCAAAAGTCTAGTGATTCTGCTCTTATCCAAATGTCTACTTATTCTGCTTTTATCCAAAAGTCTAGGGATTCTACTTTTATCCAAAATATTTAATTATTTCATTAAAATTACATGGCTGTTGCCCAATCCTTATTCTAGGAGGAATCGCTTGCCTTGAATAAAATCAGAACGATAAGCCAGTATTCCTCTTAACAATCTCCCCTCCTCACTTTTATCCACGGACCCTGGAGTTAGAGTTGGCCAACGCTCAACGCATGGAGCGTTGGCCATGTGGCCTCTCTGAAGAACAGCTTAGATACCTTTGCTTTGTGCCAGGATCCGTTGTCCATCATTAATCAGCCTCGCTGTGGTCGGAGCCCACTCCCTTGCAGGAGGCTACATTGGACTGGCCTTGCCGACTATTTATCCCCAAGTTGTACAAGTTGGGCAGGAACTCTTGTTCGTTCGAAGGGAAGATAAAGGCAGGCTGCTGCTTCCGCCCAGCGCTTAACACAATGCTGTGATCAGGAAAATCAACTGCTTTAATGGTGCACAAGAAACAATGAAAGGAAGTCGTATTAAATACTTTTGCAGGACAGATCAACCTTTGAAATGAAAAAAAAAAAATTCTGCTTGGGTATGGCAAGTAAGATGTGAAAGCTAGTTGAACAGAAGAGGGGAAATGCTGGATTAGCTCGCATCGGAGGGCAGGAGGAGAAGGAATGGATGGAAGCTTGTTAAACAGAGAACCAAACTAGGAGTAAGGAGAAATTTCCTGACATTGAGAACAATTGACCACTTGGAAAGGCTTATGTCCGGAAGCTTTGGGTGCTCCATCATTGGGAGTTTGCAAGACTGGACAACCACTTGTCTGGGATGATATATGATCATAAATCAATAGGGACTTGGACTAGAAGATCTCTGAGGGCCCTTATAAGACCTAGGATTCTAAGTTCTGAAGTCCCGACGGTGCAAATGTTGACCATGGCAAGTTGACATGCTCAACTTCACTTGGCAATTGTTACTAACTCAACTCCTCATCCAACTCATGAATAACAATGTTAAGGATTTGACAGAACTAAGACTGAGGACTGAATGCTTCCTTTAGGTTTTTTTTCATCAAGAAACTCATCTCAAGCCAGTCCTCTTTGTTCTCCTACTAATCAGCTTGTCAACTTGCCATGGTCAACTCACCACACCAACTCACCACAGCCAACTCGCCATGGTCAACTCACCACCTCCAATTCACCCTGGTCAACTCACCAGAGTCACCTTTCATGGTCAACTCACCATGGCCAACTCACCACAGCCAACTCACCACAGCCAACTTGCCATGGTCAACTCACCACCTCCAATTCACCCTGGTCAACTCACTAGGGTCACCTTCCATGGTCAACTCACCATGGCCAACTCACCACAGCCAACTTGCCATGGTCAACTCACCACCTCCAATTCACCCTGGTCAACTCACCAGGGTCACCTTCCATGGTCAACTCACCATGGCCAACTCACCACAGCCAACTTGCCATGGTCACCTCACCACCTCCAATTCACCCTGGTCAACTCACCAGGGTCACCTTCCAATGTCAACTCACCATGGCCAACTCACCACAGCCAACTTGCCATGGTCACCTCACCACCTCCAATTCACCCTGGTCAACTCACCAGGGTCACCTTCCATGGTCAACTCACCATGGCCAACTCACTACAGCCAACTCACCACAGCTAACTCACCACAGCTAACTCACCACAGCCAACTTGCCATGGTCAACTCACCACCTCCAATTCACCCTGGTCAACTCACCAGGGTCACCTTGCATGGTCAACTCACCATGGCCAACTCACCATGGTTAACTCATCATGGCCAACTTGTCACAGCCAAATCACCATAGCCAGTGTGCTGCAGGACAACTCACCATGGCCAACTCGCCATGGTCAATTCACTGCAGCCAACTCGCCATGGCCAACTCACCATGGCCAACTCACATTGGTCAACTAATTTGGGCAATTCACCAAATGCACCAAGATGTATTTGATCTACAGCACTCTTAAACGTAGGAAGGAAATTTTAACTCCTGTGACCAACCAATCCCTTGATCCCTTATGTTTCATTCTAGAATCTTCTCCAGATTTCCACTGCAATGAGAATTTGTTTTCACTGAATCCTCTTTCTGAAGGTGCCATTTAAGCATCTTCACCAGTTCTTCAAGATGCTCATCTTCGCCTGCCTCCATTCTAGCCACTTGTCACCCATTCACTGTTCAACAGTATCTTTACTGTTATTAATAATATAGTTGGAAGGGACCTTGATTAGCTTCCACCCATTGTTTCTTGTCCTCCCTTCATATGCTTTGGAGAATAGCTTGACTCCTTCTTCTTTGTAGCAACCCCTGAGATATTGGAACACTGCTATCGTGTCTCCCTTGGTCCTTCTTTTCATTAAACTAGACATAGTCAGTTCCTGCAACTGTTCCTCATATGCTTTTGCCTCCAGTCCCCTAATCTTCTTTGTTGCTCTTCTCTGCAATCTTTCCAGAGTCTCCACGTCTTTTTAATATCATGGTGACCAAGATTTTTGTCTATTGGTGAATGTGAGCCTCTGCGACGCATTGGTAATCCCTTTCCAATAAATACAGTATCTTCAATCTTGACAGCAGGAGGCACCAATTCCCTTATCCCAGTGTCTACTCTCCTGCTTCCGAATCTGATTCTATTCAGGCAACGTGGAAGCACAATCCTACACTAGTTTGTTCTGTCAAGAAGTAAGTCCCACCACGGATCTTAACGGGACTTTTCCCCAGAGTGCTTTGCAGTCTTGGAAATGGAAGTTGGGTCAGACTCTTCCTAGATCTACGGTGCTATTGCTAACAATCTGAGCATGTCTGTTCTTTATTTTTATTATCTCAATTTACAGGCCCATCTCAAATTCATAATTTTGGCCGCTTACAACAATGAACTGTCGTCAGAAAGGTTGGCAGACTCCCTAGTGCCGCGTAACGGAGTGAGTTCCCATTACTTGTCTCAGCTTCTGCCAACCTAGCAGCTCAAAAGTAGAAAAATAGTAAAACCAATAAAACTTTTTCAATATAAAAAAAAAAAGTAGAAAAATAGGGACCCCCTTTGGTGGGAAGGTAACAGCGCTCCATGCACCTTTGGCGTTTAGTCATGCTGGCCACATGACCACGAAGACGTCTTCGGACAGCGCTGGTTTTTGAGTCACCACATTATAAAAAAGATGCGGAGACTCTAGAAAGAGTGCGGAGAAGAGCAACCAAGATGATTAAGGGACTGGAGGCTAAAACATAGGATGAACGGTTGCAGGAACTGGGTATGTCTAGTCTAGAGAAGAGAGAGTCCAGGGGAGACATAATGCATGAAACCTCCAGTAATGGAGCACCCACAACTTCTGAAGGCCAGATGTTTCTCTGATTGATTGTTCCCCCCATCAGATAATTTCTCCTTAATTCTAATTTCAATCTCTCTTTCGGTTTCAGTTTATTTTTATTTATATCTCGCCCTATCTCCCCGAAGGAACTCAGGGCAGCTCACAGGCAAATATAAAACAATACAATAAATACAATACAGTGTTAAAATGAAATTAAATTAACTAGCCTGTGCTAAAATATAACTAAAAACTTTTAAAATCCCCTACCAAATACAGTTAAATTATTTCTAGTCTAAAATCTAGGCTAAAGTCTAAGCTAAAATCTAAAATCCAAGCTCTAAGCTAGGCCAGCCAGGTGAAAGAAGTGTGTTTTCAGTGAACGGCGAAAAAGCCGAAGGTCTCTGATGGTACGAAGTTCGGGGGGTAGGTCATTTGTTAAGCTTGCACCCTTTACTTCTTGTCCTGTCCTCAGGTGCTTCAGATAATAGGTTGGCCTCGTCTTCTCCATGACAGTCCTTCAATATTGGAAGACTGCTATCAAGACACCCAGTCCTTCTCTTCATGAGACTAAATAACTGTTCCTACAACTGTTCATCTTCCGGTTTAGGCAGCAGTTCCCTAATCACCTTAGCTGATTTAGGGAATTTTTAGCACAGGGAATTTTTAGCACAGGGCACTTTAAATTTAATTCGATTTTATTCTGTAGTCTTATTTATTATACGTCCGTTTTATTCATATGTTTGTATTTCTGCTTTTAATTTCCTGTGCACCGCCCTGAGTCCCTTCGGGGAGATAGGTACGGTATAAAAACTAAATAAAATAAAAATAAAATAAAATAAGCCGCTCTTCTCTGCCCTTTTTATAGGACAAACTCAACATCTTTCTTCTATCATGGTGACCAAAACTGGACACAATATTTCAAGTGTGGTCTTACCTGTATAATAAAGTGGTGCTAACGCTTCACATGACCTCGACACTATCCCTCGGTTGATACAGCCTAGGATTGTGTTGGCTTTTTTTTTTTTTGGCAGCTGCAGCACACTTCTGGTTCATACTTAAATGGTTGTCTACTAGGACTTCCAAGATCCCTCTCACCGTTACTACGGTTGAGCCAGGTACGACTTATTCTATACTTCTATGTATGGTTTTCCTTGCCTAAGTGTAAGATTCACTGCTTTTCTCAATGTAGAATTTCATTTTGTTGGATAGAGCCCAATGCTCAATCTTAACAGTGGACTCCTAGTGCTGGGTAGGCAATATATAATACCATGATGTCAAATGGTCGTTGTTGCTTTAAGAAGTTTGAATGCAATTAGAGACTGTAATTATCTCGGCAATACAAGGAAGTCAGCAGAGCGCATTCTCTCTCCCTGCTCGATCTCTCGACGGATTGCTGTCTGCTCGTTTGCCGTGACTGACTGTTTGAGAGGAAAGAAGGAAGAATCGTTAATTGCAACTGTAAGCAATTGTTTGTTTGTTAAGGACTTTGTTTGACTAACTATATACTATCACTGTTTGTGAAGCAGTAGTTTAGTTTTACAAACACAAATAAATACTTGTTTTTTTACTAGCAGTGTCTGAGATACTATCTGTGTGTTTACTAGCAACGTTCCTCTAGCTGCACAACTTTCTGCCTCCCAACGGAGATATCCCCCAACAGCTCAGCTCTGTCAAGACGCTTCTGGATCTTGAACCTGGATCTTCTAAAGAGATTCCTTTTGTCCTGTTGTTGTAGTGAATTTCCCATTTTCTTGAAGACTCCAGATTACTCACTGGAATCCTTTGAGCAATTCCACTGCTGAATCATTCATCCACGTGGTTGTCTTTAAAAAAAACCACACCCTTTTTCTTGGACAGAAACTATGCCTCATCACACGGTTACTCTGCCCACCGGTGAGTAAGCGACAGTGCCTGTTGCAACGCTGCTTTCCACCACAAGTCGAGCTGACACTTCCCTCTTACACAACCCTCACGGATCCCCGTTGTAGTGGAAGCATCGTCCCAGCTAGGGGTGGGTTGCTCCCGGCATTACTGCTGCTTCGTTTGCACACACGTCACAAAAATAGATCTGAGGCACAAAAATAGATCTGAGCATGCACAAAATGTAAAAAAAAAAAAAAGTGGAGGAGGAATTACATATCGCAGAACTGCAATGCGCAGAACTGAAAATCAAGACGGCAGCTCTGTAGGAGAACCGGTCCGGGGGCGTGGCAGGCCTCGGTCGCTGCCGGTTCCAGCAACCCAGTCTGCCAAATCACTACCAGTTCGGCCGAATTGGTCCAACTGTTAGGAACACACCTCTGATCCCAGCTGATTTCTCTTTTGGTGAGAATGGCAGAAAAGATGATTGGCAATTCACTCCCCTTCTCCATACCATATAAGTGTTGCTTGACCAGGGTTCAAAGTATCTGGGATGCTACCCTCTTCACAACCTGTTTTCCTTGCTACCTTCTGGGAGGGGGCTTTGTGGTATCCCAAGGAGACCATCCAGATTCAGCCACAGTTTTGTTCCATACGATATCAACCTAGCGCCCTCTTTCCGCTATGTATACAAGATGGGCAGTGATTAATATTTACATACAATACAATACAATACAATACAATACAATACAATACAATACAATACAATACAATACAATACAATACAATACAATACAATACAATACAATACAATACAATACAATACAATACAATAGCAGAGTTGGAAGGGACCTTGGAGGTCATCTAGTCCAACCCCCTGCCTAGGCAGGAAGCCCTTTCCGTTTCAGACAAATGGCTACCCAACATCTTCTTAAAGACTTCCAGTGTTGGGACATTCACAACTTCTGGAGGCAACTTCTGTTCCACTGATTAATTGTTCTCACTGTCAGGAAATTTCTCCTTAGTTCTAAGTTGCTTCTCTCCTTGATTAGTTTCCACCCATTGCTTCTTGTCCTGCCACCAGGTGCCTTGGAGAATAGTTTGACTCCCTCTTCTTTGTGGCACCCTCTGAGATATTGGAAGACTGCTATCATGTCTCCCCTAGTCCTTCTTTTCATTAAACTAGACCTCCCCAGTTCCTGCAACCGTTCCTCATATGTTTAAGTCTCCAGTCCCCTAATCCTCTTTGTTGCTCTTCTCTGCACATGTGTTAGAGTGTAGATATATGCCTATGTAGGGACAGCTCAGTGGCTAAGATGCTGAGCTTGTCGATCAGAAAGGTTAGCAGTTCAGCCGTTCAAATCCCTAGCGCCACGTACTATAATGGAGGGAGCTCCCGTGACTTGTCCCAGCTTCTGCCAACCTAGCGGTTCGAAAGCACGTAAAAAATGCAAGTATAAAAATAGGGGCTATCTTTGGTGGGAAAGTAACAGCATTCCGTGTGCTTTCCAGGAGACGGGAATATTCAGCCAGCTAAGAAATATCACCTCGGATCTGATTCAGTGCAGGTAGTCCTCGCCTTACAAACATTTAATGACCATTCACTTGTAACTTTGAACGGTCGCTGAATGGAACTGCTGTAAGTCGAAGGCGACCTGCATCTTAACGTTTTATTCTGCGCTGCACCATTTGGTCATCCAGTTCTTAAATGGCATTTTAGCTTGCAAGACGGAATGGCTGCAACCGGCTAATCTATTTAAAGCTGCAGGAGAAGAGGTCTTTAAAATGTGAACAGCTCTATGTCATCAAATATGAAAAGGCCTGTTTACCCTAGAGATCGGGAACGGGAGCTTAGAGAGCCAGCAATGAAGATGTGATGAACTGCTAATTACTGGAGTATTGGATGAATTCCTCCTGCAAAGCGAAGTTTTCTTTGACACGGTTACTGAGAAGAATAGAGGCATATATAAGAAGGTAGAAGCCCCATCGCGAACAGGAAGGTCTTCAAAAGAGATCAAGTAGCTAACGTAAAAAGAGTCACGGTGGCTCAGTGGCTGAGACTGCAGAAATGTCTGCAGTTTGGCAGTTCGAATCCCTAGTGCCGTGTAACGGAGTGAGCTCCCGTTCCTTATCCCAGCTTCTGCCAACCTAGCAGTTCGAAAGCATGTAAAAATGCCAGTAGAAAAATAGGAGCCACCTTTGGGGGGAAGGGAACAGCGTTCCGTGAGCCTTCGGCGTTTGGTCATGCCAGCCACATGACCATGGAGACGTCTTCGGACAGCGCTGGCTCTTCGGCTTTGAAACAGAGATGAGCGCCGCCCCCTAGAGTCAGGAAGGACTAGCATATATGTGTGATGGGAATCTTTACTTTTACCTTATTTGTCAAGGGAACTTTACCTTTAGCTAATGTAAGGTCGGTACCGAAGAGACCAAGAAGATATAAAGAAGAGGCATATTTTTGCTTTATTGATGAGAGTAAGGTCAATTGTGCCAGAACACGGAGCATATTAACGCTAATGGAGGTTTTTTTTCCCCCAGAACATTTGTTTATTATCTTGAGAAATGTTTGCAATATACAAGCAAATCCTTCTTGAAAAAAACATTAGAGTAATTCAGAGGAACAAAGGAAGTGCCAGAGAATCTATGTTCTGATTTTTACAACAAAGCTAGAGTAGCCGAGCCAGAAATTAAAAAGAAAAAAAGATAGCTGGCATCAAAACCAGAGGGTGCCACAAAGAAGAGGGAGTCAAACTATTCTCCAAGGCACCTGGGGGTAGGACAAGAAGCAATGGGTGGAAACTAATCTAGGATAGAAGCAGCTTAGAACTAAGGAGAAACTTCCTGACAGTTAGAACAATTAACCTCTGGAACAGCTTGCCTCCAGAAGTTGTGAATGCGCCAACCCTGGAAGTCTTTAAAAAGATGTTAGAGAGCCATTTGTCTGAAATGGTATAAGGTTCCTGCCCACGCAGGGGGTTGGACTAGAAGACCTACAAGGTCCCTTCCAACTCTGCTATTGTATTATTGTATTAAAACTGGAAACCAAACCCTGAAACATTTGAGACAAGCAAGCTACCTCATTGGCTTAGCTGAAAATATTAGATTATGTTGTTAGTGATTATCGGATATATAATATTATCTTTGGAAGAACCTAATAGGGAAAGGGGGAAACTTAGTTAATCTTAAATATTGCAAAGGCTAATGGGATGTGATGGGATGTGGTGGCTCAGTGGTTAAGATGTTCAACTTGTTGATCAGAAAGGTCGGCAGTTCAGTGGTTCGAATCCCTAGCGCCGCATAGTGGAGTGAGCTTCTGTTACATGTCCCAGCTTCTGCCAACCTAGCAGTTCGAAAGCACGTAAAAAACACAAGTAAAAAAATAGGAACCACCTTTGGTGGGAAGGGAACAGCGGTCCGTGCATTTTCAACACTGAGTCATGCTGGCCACATGACCACAGAGATGTCTTCGGACAGCGCTGCCTCTTCAGTTGTGAAACGGAGATGAGCACTGCCCCCTAGAGTCGGGAATGACTAGCACTTATGTGCAAGGGGCACTTTTACCTTAATGTAATGTCAATCAACGTGCTTAATGAATATTATAATAGAAAGCAAAGAAATGGAGATAGCAATTTTGCTTTTTTTTTTTCCATTTTTATTTAAGGGCAGATAAAAATGGATAGAAGAACAAGGAAATTCACCGGGTGACAAGAGGGAAAAAAATCATGAAGAATCAAGCGTCCTCTGCAGGAACAAAGAATAGGCTAGCTAAAACAATAGCTTTTCCAACAAGGACTGAGCATGAGTGCCGAGAAAAGAGCTCGTTGCCTTTAAGTTATGGATTTGAAGACCGCTAATAAAAGCCCAGCAGTCTGCAAGAATATCCCATCCATCAATCCGGAAGGAAGGAAGTAAAGATTGGCAGCTTCCCCCGAGTTAATGATGAGCAAGCAGGAACTGAAACACTGTTGTGATGTATGTAGATGATGGATAAGAAAAGAAAACTGCATGACTATGTTTGGCAAGGTTGAGGGAGCAGGTGGAGAGACAAGATTGAGGAGATTGCCAGAACATCATTGGAAGAGCCAGATCTCATCACTGTCCTCAACTTACGACCAAAATTGAGTCCAACATTTCTGCATTGGAAGCAGAGAGGGAGTTAGACAGCAGCAAGGCAGAATAACAGCTGGATCCTGTTTCCAGTGTGCACATGCGCAGAGCTGTCAAAAGACAAGAACAACTAAGAAAGTAGGGTCGACTTGGGAGTAAAGCCCAAGGTGTTTGGCCCTCCCCATAGGTAACAAGAGAGGAGCGAATAGGGAGGGGGCTTTTGCAGGAAACAATTTGTTCCTTCGGTCATGTCAAGAGTGGTATATTCTGTTTGTGACTATAAGAAACTCTGTGCCAAGTTTTGCCTTGCCCTGCGTTTGGAAACTACTTATCTGGCAGCTCTTTGAGTGAGATAAGGTTTGTGTGGATAAAAATTCTTCTGAAAGACTGTTTACTAGCCTTGCTGATTGTGAATGAAAGAGATAAGGTGCGTGTGGATAAACATTCTTCTGAAAGACTGTTTACTAGGCTTGTTTACTAGCCCTGTTTACTAGAGATAAGGGGTTTTGTCCGATACTGAAGCACTTTCCTTTTTTTTAATTGACTTCCCTACTTTATAAATCCCCATTCCTGTGGAACCGGTGGGCGGTTAGAGAATTTTACTAATAACAGAGATACCAAAGTGGGCGGTAGGGATAAAAAGGTTGACTACCCCTGCTCTAAATATTCCTGCTTCTCAATCTTAATTTTGCAGCGATAAAAAGACAACCACAATGGATTCCTTTGTAATCTCGTGAAAAACAGGCACCGTTTCCAGTCGCAGCCTTGCCTTTGAAACGGAAAATGGTGCGAACATAGAAAGGCATGGAGAGAGATATTACTCAACCGGTGTTGTAACGTGAATACAAAGTTAGACAATCTTCTGGGAAGCCTTTTGCAAATCTACCTGTCAACTTCCTGATTATACCGAGCTGCTCCAAGGTGACAAACGTCAATTCCTCAACAGTCTGTCAGATGTCACAACTCTATTTATTCCGGCTAAGCCTTTTTTTGCCTTCAGGCAAAACAGAATAATGAGTAGCATCTTTCTTTGCTCTTCAGCACGGATGAGATGAGCAAAGAGAATTTTCCTTGGTTCTTCCTGCCAAATGGAACCTATTAAAATCCACTCTGGGACACATTCATCAATATCTTAGAAAGGCAGCATTAGCATCGTTTTTCTCTTCTCCTCGCCTTCCTTATGGACTGTAACCTGGTTGCTTGCATCTTACGATTTAGATTGTTCGCTTGGAATCCCAGTATGATTGATGTTGATTGCTTATTTAGTATCCCTGACTATCACAAAGTGTTGTATCTAATGTTTTTATCATAAATGTATTTTACTATGATAATGATCTATCACTATTGTTGTATGTACACTGAGAGCTTCTGCACCTTGTGTGTTCAATCATCCTTGGCCCATAAAGAATTCTATTCTATTCTATTCTATTCTTTCCTTATTCTATTCGATGGATGGATGGATGGATGGATGGATGGATGGATAGATAGATAGATAGATAGATAGATAGATAGATAGATAGATAGATAGATAGATAGATAGATAGATAGATAGATAGATAGATATGGATGAATGGATGGATGGATGGATGGATGGATAGATAGATAGATAGATAGATAGATAGATAGATAGATAGATAGATAGATAGATAGATAGATAGATAGATATGGATGGATAAATGGATAGATAGATAGATAGATAGATAGATAGATAGATAGATAGATAGATAGATAGATAGATAGATAGATATGGATGGATGAATGGATAGATAGATAGATAGATGATAGATAGATAGATAGATAGATAGATAGATAGATAGATAGATAGATAGATAGATAGATAGATAGATAGATATGGATGGATGGATGGATGGATGGATGGATGGATGGATGGATGGATAGATAGATAGATAGATAGAGATAGATAGATAGATAGATAGATAGATAGATAGATAGATAGATAGATAGATAGATATGGATGGATGAATAGATAGATAGATAGATAGATAGATAGATAGATAGATAGATAGATAGATAGATAGATAGATAGATAGATAGATAGATATGGATGGATGAATAGATAGATAGATAGATAGATAGATAGATAGATAGATAGATGGATGGATGGATGGATGGATGGATGGATGGATGGATGGATGGATGGATGGATGGATGGATGGATAGATAGATAGATATGGATGGATGAATGGATAGATAGATAGATAGATAGATAGATAGATAGATAGATAGATAGATAGATAGATAGATAGATAGATAGATAGACAGATCCCCAGATCAATTAGCAGACCCAGGTCTTCAGGCCCTTATGGAGGGATTGGAGGATGGTGGTCAATCTTACTCCCCTGAGGGGCAGAAATACCTGCAATAAAAGTTTGAAATCACTTCTCTGTACATATTTTATATTGTATATCCTTTTTTTTGTTATTTTTCTTTCTATTTTCCTTTTGTGCCTTTTCTATTCTTTCCTTTTCATTCATTTTAACTTTGGATCAGTTTTTATTGTTGCCATTGTAATTTTTAATGAAATGACTATATCTATATCTATATCTATCTATCTATCTATCTCTGTCTGTCTGTCTGTCTGTCTCTATCTGTCTGTCTGTCTGTCTATCTATCTATGTCTCTCTCTCTCTCTCTCTCTCTCTCTCTCTCTATCTATCTATCTATCTCTGTCTATCTGTCTGTCTATCTATATCTATCTGTCTGTCTGCCTATCTATATCTGTCTGTCTGTCTCTATCTGTCTGTGTCTATCTCTTTCTGTCTGTCTGTCTGTCTGTCTGTCTGTCTGTCTGTCTGTCTATCTATCTATCTATCTATCTATCTATCTATCTATCTATCTATCTATCTATCTATATCTGGTCCCGTAAGCAGTGTTTAGGAAATAAATGCGGAACAGTGTAATACACCGGACAGTAAAGAGATACATTGCTTTAACCACAAACAAACTCTAAAACAGTAAGAAAATAAATAGTCTTTACTTTGTAGCAACTAAAATGCTTCTTCCGACCAGTTATACTAACTACTCAAAATAATAACACTCCTTCACTAAACACAGAGTTATCTTACAGTGATGCAAAACAAATACTTCTTCAGCCTTTAATCTTCAGCTTCAACTCAGGAATCAAAAGGAATCGTAAAAGGGGAATGGACTGTGTTTCTGAGCTTGCTTATATGGTAGAGCTGAGAATCACAGCCAATTAGAATTTAACACAGTTCTTAAAGCTACATAACTCCTTAAGAACATAGGCTCATATATATTGTCAACCCAATATAAGGCTGAATATCCTAACATACTGCGAGGCCAAGAAGGAACATGGAGATGGTAAATATTTGCCTAGCGCCAGTTTCTTCTCTTCCAGTTGACCTCCTGTTGGTATTCCATATAATTTATCTTTTAAAGGGTAGTGTCTGGCCTTTTCATGACTCAAAATAAGGAGGAAGCTGGCTGAGACTCCATGAGAAGCTAGATTGGACTTCATGGCATCGTTCCAGCTGGGAGGTTAGCCTGCCAATAGAAGGTTTAAAAGACCAAGGCGGAAATATTGGATCATTAGCCAAGAGCTGACTATCGGCTTCCAGACAATAACTTCCATTCTCACCTCAATCTGGAAAAATAGATGTCAAAAATGGAATATATATATTTTTGGGTTTCGTGGAGAATATTAATAACAAAGAAGAATAGCTTTCTTGTATGCAACAGCGTTGAAGATTAACTTTTTTTTAAATTATTTTATTATTAAATTTGTAACTTCCATCTGGACAATAACTCTCATTCTCACCTCGGACTCGAAGAACGGCTAATCAGAAATAGATAGTTGGCTTTGTGGATCAGATTAATAGTCAAGAGGAATAGGTTTCTAGTAGGTTGTAGTAGCCTGTTTCGTCCTGGTTTAATATCGGCTTGATGTGCGATGGGTGTTGCTTAGAATAATAATAATAATAATAACAACAACAACAACAACAACAACAACAACAACAACAATAATAATAATAATAATAATAATAATAATAATAATATATTTATTTATTTTATATACCGCGTCCTCTCCCCTAGGGGACTCGGAGCGGTGCACAGGGAAAACTAAAACACTTAAAATATATACATCAATAAATACAAAAGATAAAAATCAATTAAACTAATTATCCCTGCGCTAAAATACCCATTAAAACTAACAAGCCCTAAAAACCCCAAGGAAGAGACTACCCTAGGCCGGCCAAGCAGAAAAAATGTGTTTTTAATTTTTGACGGAAGGAGCGGAGGTCCGTGGTTGTTCTGTCGGAGGGAAGGTTGTTCCAGAGGGCTGGGCCCGCCACAGAGAAGGCCCTTCCTCTGGGCGTCGCCCGCTGACAAAGTCTAGTGGACGGCACCCGGAGAAGTCCCTCTCTGTGGGAGCGAATCGGCCGTGAGGATGTATGGGGCAGGATCCGATCCCGCAGATAGCTAATAATAATAATAATAATAATAATAATAATAATAATAATAATAATAATAATAATAATAATAATAATAATAATAATAATGATGATGATGATGATGATGATGATGATGATGATGATGATGATGATGATGATAATAATAATAATAATAATAATAATAATAATAATAATAATAATAATAATAATAATAATAATAATAATAATCAACAACAACAACAACAACAACAACAATAATAATAATAATAATAATAATAATAATAATAATAATAATAATAATAATTTATTACATTTATAAACCGCCACCTCTCCCCGAAGGGACTCGGGGCGGTGTACAGGAAAATTAAAAAACTATCTAAAAACATACAAGACATACACAGTTAAAAACGAATTAAATTACCCGGTACAAGAATTTAAAAGCATTAAAATTATAACCCATTAAAACCAAATAGATAATTTGCAAAAAAACAGACTGGGGCAAGAAGCGTCGATTAGGCCAAACCGGCCTGATGGAATAAATAAGTTTTTACTTTTTGGCGGAAGGTGCGGAGGTCCGTGGTCGTTCTAATATCCGGGAGTAGGTCGTTCCAGAGGGTAGGGCCCATCACAGAGAAGGCCCTTCCCCTGGGCATCGCCCGCTGGCATTGCCTAGTGGACGGCACCCGGAGAAGTCCCTCTCTGTGTGAGCGAATCGGCCGAAGGGATGTATGGGGCAGGATACGATCCCGCAAATAGAAGGTGGAGGTGGCTTTCTTCCAACAGATAATCTTAATTTTCCTTTTTGGTTACTTTCGTCTGGCTTCAGTGCGCCTCAGATTTATGCAACCACAATGCCAATTCGAAACATGTCGTCAACAAACCAATGGTGGTTGGTCACAGGGCTTGGGCAAGGAGGTTGGGTGCAGGGGTGGGTTGCCCGGCCCTCTGGAACGACCTACCCCCCGACCTTCGCACTACCTCGGACCTCCGCCTCTTCCGCCAACGTCTTAAGACGCATTTATTTCAACAAGCCAGCCTAGGATAGCCTCCCGTTCTGACTTTTATACATAAATTATAATTTGGTAGGGTTTTTAATATGGGTTTTAGCACGGGTAAATAATTTAAAATATTTTAATGTTGTATATTGTATTTATTGTGGTTTTTAAATAATGCCTGTGCGCCGCCCTGGGTCCTAACAAGGAGAAGGGCGGGTATAAATTCGAATAAATAAAATAAAAATAAAAGTTACAGGTTCGCCCGGGTTCGGGAGAACCCATAGCTAACATTATGGCCAGTTTGGAGAACCTCCAAATCCCATCCCTGGCAGGCCCCGCCCACCCTGTCCCATTCTCCCCTGCCCCTCCCCCCCAGGAGTCTCCACGTGGCCCATTTTGGATTTGAGACTCAGGGAGGGGGAAAATTCGCCTCCCGGAAGTTCTGGAAGGCCCTAAACGGGCCCGTTTCTGGTCCCCAGAAAGCCTCCGGAGCCCAGGGGAGCCAGCTTTTGCCCTCCCAGAGGCTTGAGAAAGCCTCCAGAGCCTGGGGAAATGAAAATGTCCTCCCCTCCCCCCCCCATGGTGCAGGAGGCTGATTAGGCCACGCCCACCCAGCAACCAGGCCGAGAACCCGTTGCTGAAATGTTTGAAGCCCACCGCTGGTTGCACGAACGCACACAACAATGTCAACTGCTCACAGAAAGGCTGTGTGTTCTCCTCACCACCATCATGATGGCCAAACATCCCAGTGAAGACACAGGGCAGCATCTTATCTACTTAACTCAGGCACAACTGTCCTCGTTCCACTGAGAATAAAGGGGACTCAAATGGCCTCGTAGGGTGGCAATTGCCACGTGACGGAGAAAATGGGGAGGAGCTGGATCTGATCTGGGCCCTCAGAAGAGCGTCCAAGATGGCCGAAAGGCTGGTGAATTCAAATGATGCCCAGATAAGAATGGACATTTTGGGGAAGATTCTAAGAGCTTTGAACATTGTGGGTACCAGCCCTGACTCTTCAAGTTATGTTTACTGTATTTTTCGGAGTATAAGACGCACCAGAGTATAAGACGTGCCCAGATTTTGAAGAGGCAAATTTTTTAAAAAAAGTTTTTGCATTCTGCAGACCTCCCAAAAACGGCCCGTATTTCACAAAAACAGGCTCAGTTTCCCCCCCAAAAAAGGGCATGAATAGCCTTTAGGAAGTTTGTAGAGTGCTCCTGGGGGGTGGAGCCCCCCAAAATGAGCAAAGAATGCCCCATTTTCCGTGAAAACAGGCTCATTTGTTGTCAAAAAGGGCATGCACAGCCTTTAGGAGGCTTATAGAGTACTCCTGGGAGTTGTGGGGGGCAAAAACCGCCCATTTTTTGCTCATGTCTGCCTTCCCAAGCCCCCAGGAACACTCTGGAAGCCTCCCACGTGCTCTGCATGGCCATTTTGGTGAAGTGGACAGGGTTTGGGGAGGCAAAAATATTCTGTATTCAGTGTATAAGACGCACCCAGATTTTCAGCCTCTTTTTTGAAGGGAAAAGGTGCGTCGTATACTCTGAAAAATATGGTATTTCAATTATTATGTTTCAAAGTGTCAGTCATCTTTGTTCTTCCTCGCTTTAAAAATAAAAATAAAACCCAGAGGAGTGAAATTTGCAGGCAGAAGGAACCTGTCACGAGAAGGTTCTGAGGCCAATTTCAGGCAGGCAGTTCAAAACCCTTATTATGCAACGAGAGGAGAAAAATTTCCTCTCTTTATTTTTTTTCTTCCTGATGCAGCAGAATTAATTGTCAGTCACCGGAAACCTTGAAAGAGCATCCACCACGAACTCCCTGATCTTCCTCATAAAAGAAAGCAGTCATTAACTCTGTCAGCTAACTAAGAGCGTGGACAGAACATCCATCAATGCACTTAAAGAGGTTTGATGGGAAATTACAAGGCGAACAGACTGGAGCATGTACATCTTCAACTCCTTGTCATCCCTGGTCCTCCCCTTCTCTCAAAGCTGTGGGCTAATCTGATTTCTGGAGATCAGAGATGGATCTGCCATTCCTTAAAGAAGACTTCCCCTCCCTCCTACTTACGAGGTCGCCTTCTGCCACCGAGAGCCTCCCACCGGCCAGTACATAGAGAGGATCTCCTCATGGTGCTGTCGGCTAGACAATGTCGACTGGCGACACCCAGGGGGAGAGCCTTCTCCGTGGGAGCCCCTGTCCTCTGGAACGAATTGCCCAAGAATAAAGAACTATCCCTGACTTACGCACCTTCCGCCGTGCTCTCAAAACCTTTTTTTTCCCAACAAGCCGGGCTGGCGTAAAACATGAATTTTAAATTACGAATTTTTATTAATTTTAATCGGGGTTGCTTGGTTTTTTAAAAAATTTTCAGGCCCCAATTGTTTAATATGTTTTTTAAAAACTTTTTAAACTTTTGCATATCTGTTTTACTTGGGCTGTACACCGCTCTGAGTCCTTCGGGAGTAGGGCGGTATAAAAAACTAATAAAACCTAAGCCTAAACCTCCCGCCAGGCGTTTAATAAGCAAAAGGAAATTTGGATTTCCTCCACAATTCTTGTTTCAGTCCTGGGCAAGTTAGCAAATCAAAGAGGCCTCACACTTGGAATACTGCATACAGTTTTGGTCGCCACGGTGTAGAAAAGACGTGGAGACTCTGGAAAGAGTGCAGAGAAGGGCAACCAAGATGATTAGGGGACTGCAGACTAAGACATATGAAGAACGGTTGCAGGAGCTGGGTATGTCTAGCTTGATGAAGAGAAGGACCAGGGGAGACATGATAGCAGTGTTCCGATATCTCAGAGGGTGCCACAAAGAAGAGGGAATCAAACTATTCTCCAAGGCACCTGGGGGCAGGACAAGAAGCAACGGGTGGAAACTAATCAAGGAGAGAAGCAACTTAGAACTAAGGAGAAATTTCCTGACAGTAAGAACAATTAACCTCTGGAACAGCTTGCCTCCAGAAGTTGTGAATGCCCCAACCCTGGAAGTCTTTAAAAAGATGTTAGATAGCCATTTGTCTGAAATGGTATAAGGTTCCTGCCAACGCAGGGGGTTGGACTAGAAGACCTCCAAGGTCCCTTCCAACTCTGCTATTGTATTGTATTGGATGGGATGGGATGAGCTGGAGCTATCCCTGGCTAGGGATTCCTCAAAGCACAGCCAGGGGTGGGATTCAGCCGGTTCGGATTGATAATCCAAAAGATCTTTGATTGCTCAGAGATGGATAAACTCACGTTGGAGTTAAGAGACAAGGAAGACTCAGCATGTTATAGAGTTTGGGAAAACTGGTGTTAATGGATAAATAATGGGAACAAGAAATGTACGGCTTAGAAACCTAGATGTATGGATATAGGAATCATTAGGAATGTATAAAAATGTATATGTATATAACAAATGGTTATGTTGGCACTGTCAACAAGGATTGTAATTTATACGAAATGACGGCGTGAGCTTCAATGGACTCCAGAGGATGGTGGAGGACAGGAAGGCCTGGAGAAGCATTGTCCATGGGGTTGCGATGGGTCGGACACGACTTCGCAACTAAGAACAACAACAACAATGTCCTGAAGAGAAACTCCCTGTATTTCTTTCTCCTCGTAGTTAAATGAAGGGGAAGGAGATCTACGCTGAGCTCAGGCTGACTCTCAGCACTCCCTTCTCCCTCAAGCTGGAAAATGACGTAGCTCTTTCGGGGTGGGGATTGTCTCCTCGTGCAAGACAGGGCATGTTACTCATTGTGAAGAACCAGCCTTGCGACAGCCACTTGTCCCACCAAAAAAAAACCCCACACACAATCTGAACAATCGTGGCTTTTTCCCAGGGGTAATTTTAAACCAGCGATGAGATAACCTCCTTGGCTAAATTTAGAACCTCCCTCGGTCTTCGTTTGGCCATCTGTTCGAATTTCTGTTTACTCTTTCCTTCGCCGCTCTTCCTGAGAAATGACGAGCGCTCATGACAGGCGGTCCTCGACTTACGACCACAAGGAAGCCCGGGATTTCTGTGGCTAAGGGAAAGGTGGGTTAAGTGCACTTCGCCCCATTTAACGATGGTTTTTCTGACCACGGTGGTTGAGCGGATGGATGCAGTTGCCAAAGCTAATAACATGGTTGTTCAGTGCACCTGGCTTCCCTGTTGACTTTGCACCCTGCATGACTGTGGGATGCTGCAATGGTCATAAGAGGGAGGGAGGGAGGAATGAAAGCAGGAAAGAAAGAGAGAAAGGTAGGAAGGAATTAAGAAAAAGGGAAAAAAGGAAGGAAGGAAAAGGAAGCAAAGAAGGAAGGAAGGAAGGAATTAAGAAAAAAGGAAGAAAAACAGAAGGAAGGAAAAGGAAGCAAAGGAGGAAGGGAGGGAGGAATGAAAGAAAGAAGGAAGAAATTAAGAAAAAAGGGGGAAAAGGAAGGAAGGAAAAGGAAGCAAAGAAGGAAGGGAGGGAGGAATGAAAGAAAGAAGGAAGAAATTAGGAAAAAGGGAAAAAAGGAAGGAAGGAAAAGGAAGCAAAGAAGGAAGCAAGGAATTAAGAAAAAGGAAGAAAAAAGGAAGGAAGGAAAAGGAAGCAAAGAAGGAAGGGAGGAAGGAAGGAAGAATGAAAGGAAAGAAAGAAGGAAGGAAGAAATTAAGAAAGAAAAAAGGAAGGAAGGAAAAGGAAGGAAAGAAGGTAGGAAAGAAGGAAGGAAGGAAGGAAGGAAGGAAGGAAGGAAGGAAGGGGAGGTCTTATTATTTTTGAGGTGCAGGAGGCAGCGAACATGGTCACCTCATGGCTGCTGCTGTGTTGCAATATTTTCATGGGGGGGGGGCTTATTTTAGCGCATGCACTCAAAAGCCAGATTGGGCTTATTATCCGGGGAGGTCTTATTTTCGGGGAAACAGGGCAGATACTCCCAAGGGCCTTTCTCCTTGATTAAACACCAGTGAATAGAACACACACAGTAAACGGGATAGGCCTTCACGGGCTCTTCTCGTATACCGTAATGTTGCCAAACCAGTCCAACAAGCCGGGCGGGTAGGGGGGAAATATGACACATTCCACGGGGCCCTGTGAAATTAACAGCCAGAAAAAAGCTCCGACCTGAATATTTGGTAGAAGATTTCTCGATCGGAGGAGTTATGAAGGAAGTTCTACTCTCTCTCTCACACACACACCAGAAAGTTAGCATTATCTATTTACCTACTCGATTGATCGGCTGCCATTTGCCCCTCAAAAGGAAGGTTGGGTACCGTCAATAGTTTAGATTAGATTATAATTAGGTTACCAGAGTTGGAAGGGACCTTGTAGGTCATCTAGGCCAACCGCAGGAGACCCTACACCATTTCTAACAAATGGCAGTTCAGTCTTTCCTTGAAAGCTTCCAGGGATGAAGCTCCCACAACTTCCGAAGACAACTTCCATTCCATGGGTTCATTGTTCTCATTGTCAGGAAATTCCTCCTTACTTCTAGGTTGAATCTCTCCTTGTTCAGTTTCCATCCATTATTCCTTGACTGGCCTTCAGGTGTTTTGGAAAATAGTTTGACCCCCCTCTCCTCTCTGGGGCAGCCCCTCA
Organism: Rhabdophis nuchalis; assembly: GCA_039707465.1. NCBI lineage: Eukaryota > Metazoa > Chordata > Lepidosauria > Squamata > Natricidae > Rhabdophis > Rhabdophis nuchalis. The sequence continues at coordinate 22,771,449 of CM077656.1, read as the reverse complement.
AATATTGGAAGTCTCCTATCATGTCTGTCCTTCTCTTCACTAGACCAGCCATGCCCGGTTCCTGCAACCGTTCTTCGTATGATTTACGGTAGTCTCAGTTCCAGTGTGATTTTAATTCTTGACCCTTAAATCAGACAGGAGCACGTTCCATGGGCCACGAGGCAGAAATGAGCAGTGAAATCTCGTGGCACCAGAATATCCAGGTCACAAAATATCTTCTGTGTCTCTTTAACACCGTGTTGGTTCAATTTGTCTGGCACCAAAGAATTCATAGGAGAATCTAAGTGGTGTGTAGTGTCCACCCTTGGCCATTTTGAGACTTGTGGACTTCAACTCCCAGGATTCCCCAGCCAGTTGAAGTGGGGCACCTTGCTTGACCTCTGATGGCCTGAAAGAGCTTCTAAAGGCAGGGAGAGCAGGCCACATGCAACGCCAGAAGATTGAGCTGTAGGTCATTTAGAATAACGCCAATGCCTAAAATTTTGCGGGGAGAAGAATTGGCAACTAAGGCCTTCTTCTTCCTACCGTATTCCTTCTAGTGCAGGGTCTACTTTTTGGACTTTGTATGGTCAGCTGCATTGCCAATCAGACTCTTCCGACCAATTCCATGCATGAATTGAATTTCAATGAACCACCCCCATCATTCTCCTCTAGACTGAACTTCAGGTTCTCAACCCTTACTCAAGTGTGAGGCGTGTTGATGTTCTGTTTATTCTCCAGACCGATGAACAAGAAGCCAACCATTTTCACCAGGGTTCTTACAAGATAGTAAAGATACTTAGAACATAGAGTCTTCTAGTCCAACCCTCTGGTTAAACAGGGGACCTTGCACCTGCTCTATGTGATCATAAAAAGAATGTAATCTGTGGTTGAAATCAAGACTGTGCATTAAACTGGAGAATTGTATGATGTTGACAACATTCACATTGATGAAGGAGAATATTTGTAGCTCAGGGCTGAAATGAGGGAGCACTTGGTTGTTTGCTTACCGACGTTTTATGACCCAGCTAGGTAACGTCAACAGTGCCAGAACCTGTTTGATGTTACCTATCTTGGGTCATGAAACATCTGCAAGCAAACAACCAAGCTCAGAGAGCACCAAGGATCCCTCAAAATTGGACGTCATCGGAGCAAGTGACGACATTTTGATGCCGTGTGTTGCCGCCGATTGCCCGCAGAGCTGCACGGCTGTATGTTCAGATGACACCCACTGACGTCACAATGGGAAGGGCTGGTTGTTGTTGCCCAAGCAGTTCCCTTGATGACGATATCAAGGCATGCTCTTCAAGGGTTTGTCACTAAGCTGGAAAGAGGAACCGAAGCCAGACGCAAGATTCCGTCGTGGGCCCCTAATGACGCAGATGAAGAAATGGAAGGAATGACCGAATCCGATTACTAATACCTTACAAGAGCAACCTTCAAAGTATTGTACGTGATCACAGATGGAAGTTGAGTCAGCAGGAAAAAGCACCATTGGCAAATGGAGTTTGCGATTCCTCCACAAAAAGTAAAGTGACGTATGGCCCCCTTTCACACTTACTACCAGTTGCAACATCCTCATGGCCATGTGATTAAAATCCAGATGACAAGCGAGTCGCACTTATGTTGTTTGCAGTGTCCTGGAATCACGCGATCCCCTTTTGCAACCTCCTGACGGACAAAGTCAATGGGGAAGCCTGCTCCACTTAACAACCAGGTCATTTGTCAACTCCCAACGTTGTCGTAGTGAGAGAAGGGGTGGAGAGTGCATTCCACGCATACTGTCAGCTGAAGTCGGATCTCAGATTACTGCAGCAGGCTTGGGAGGGGTGCACCTCATCAGGGAATGTGATTTATGACACAGAATGAGGGGAGGGAAGTTAAAGTTCAGCTATAACTCAAACAAAGCTTAAGACCTGATAGTCTGTAAGGTTTCCTAAAAATGCTCTAATTGATTCATGAGCATCAAGTCAAGTTTCAATACAAAACTAGTCGTTTATTAGAGCATCATCACAGGCAAGATCTTTCACCATCAAGTCTTTGTTTGAGTTATAGCTGCACTTTAACCCTGTTCCTTCCTTCCCCTCAGTCTGTGTCATAAATCACATTCCCCAATGAAATGCACCCCTCCCGAGCCTGCTGCAGTAATCTGAGATCCAACAATATGCGTGGAATGCATTCCCCCCTTCTCCCAATGACATTGGAAGTTGACATCACTAACTTAACATCTGCAGTAATTCACTTAGTAACAGCATCAGGAAAAGTCATGAAACAGGGCAAAATCCATTCACTTAGCAAACAGAAACATTGGGCTCAGTTGAGGTCATAAATTGAGGACTGCCTTTATTCTGTTACAGGTAGCCCTCAGCTCACGAGCACAATTGAGGCCAAAATGTATGTCGCTAAGTGAGCAATTTGCTCAGCACGCTTAGTACCCTTTTACGACTTTATTTGTTAAGTGAGTCACTGCAGTCGTTCAATTCGTATCACGGTTGTTAAGCAAATCTGGCTACCCCATTTGACTTTGCTGGTCAGAAGGTCCCAAAAGTGGATCATGTGATCCCCCCCCCCGGGTCACTGCAACCGTCATAAATGTGAGTCACTTGTCAAGCCTCTGAACGTAAATCAGCTGACCAGCGGTCATAAATGTGAAATACTATCATTTCAAAGAAAATTTCTGTAAGATGATGTAGCGCTAGTATGGAACACCAGATAACACCGGCCTGGCATAGTTTTAAATGTGATTTTAGTAAGGGTTCTTAATTACAATTTTAGCACGGGCTTTCAAATTTAATCTATTTTTACTGGAGCTATTGTTATTGCTTTTATCATTCCCTGTGCACTGCCCTGAATCCCGTCAGGGAGATAGGGCGGTATATAAATGTAATAAAATAAATAAAATAAAATAAATAAGTTATCTGGAATGTATAAAGGCATTTCGAAAGAATGTTGGAAACGTAAAAGCGAAGAAGGGATTTTAAAAATCATTTATGGTGGACCTAACCTAACACAAAACTTAACACACACACACACACACACACACAGAATGCATAGTACAGTAACCTGTACATAGGTTCATGAGAGTGACAGGGAAACGCTGCAATGACTGGAGTTATTTTATTTTATTATTTTATTATTTATTTTATTTGACTTTTATACCACGCCTATCTCCCCGAAGGGACTCAGGGTGGAATTGCCTGTTGTTGTTTTAATGTTGACATGTTTTTAATAAAGTTTTTAAAATTAAAAAAAGAAAGAAAGACAAACAGAAAGAAAGAAAGGAAGAAAGAAAGGAAGAAAGAAAGAAAGAAAGAAAGAAAGAAAGAAAGAAAGAAAGAAAGACAAACAGAAATAAAGAAAGAAAGAAAGAAAGAAAGACAAACAGAAATAAAGAAAGAAAGACAAACAGAAAGAAAGACAAACAGAAAGAAAGAAAGAAAGAAAGACAAACAGAAATAAAGAAAGAAAGAAAGAAAGACAAACAGAAAGAAAGAAAGAAAGACAAACAGAAAGAAAGACAAACAGAAAGAAAGAAAGAAAGAAAGAAAGAAAGACAAACAGAAAGAAAGAAAGACAAACAGAAAGAAAGAAAGAAAGACAAACAGAAAGAAAGAAAGAAAGAAAGAAAGAAAGAAAGAAAGAAAGAAAGAAGGAAGGAAGGAAGGAAGGAAGGAAGGAAGGAAAGAAAGAAAGAAAGAAAGAAAGAAAGAAAGAAAGAAAGAAAGAAAGAAAGAAAGAAAGAAAGAAAGAAAGAAAGAAAGAGTCCCAGAAGGGCTCTTTCCTCTTTGGCACAGAAGAGGAGGAGAAGGAAGGGAAAGGAGGGGGGGGGTAAATCCCGCTTAGGGACCACGTGCTTGGCCCCCTTCCCGGGCCGGCCCCAAGGTGTGGCTCTCCGGAGGAGGGAAGGGAGGGGAGGGGAGGGAAGAGGAGGAGGAGGGCAGGGCAGGGCCGGAGCGCTGCGGGGGGAGGGAGGCGGAGGGCAGGGCAGGGCTGGGGCTGGGGCTGGGGGAGAAGCTGGGGCGAGGCTTCCACTCCGGGAAGGGCCAGCGCGAGCATCTGCGGGAAAGGAAGAAACAGAGAGAGAGAGAGAGAAAGAAAGACAAGAGACAGAGAGAAAGAGAAGAGCGCCGGTGCCAACTCCGCCGTCCCGCTGATCAGCAAAGCCGCCGCTGCCGCCGCCGCCGCTGCTGCCACTTCGCCCGGGCCAGCGCCCCTTTCTCGCTCCTTCCTCCGCCGCTCCATCCTCCGCCTCGCCCGCCCGCTCGCCCGGCGCGATGCCGGTCAAAGGAGGCACCAAGTGCATCAAATACCTTCTCTTCGGCTTCAATTTCGTGTTCTGGGTAGGTGGGCAGACCTATGCAGGTGTGGCTGGGGAGGGTGGGGGGTAGGGGGGGTCTCCGTTGTCCCCCCCCTCCAAACAAATGGGGGCTCCGAAGGTCCTGGGTAGGGGGGGGGAGTCTCTGAGCAAGTGCAGAGAGCCTGGGGAGAGAGGGAGGGAATCAGAAGAGGAAGGGACCTTGGAGGTCTTCTAGTCCAGCCCCCTGCTCAAGCAGGGGAGCCTATTGCTTCCCTCTTGCTTAAGGGTCTCCGAGGGTAATGGGTAGGGGGGGTGTCTCTGAGCAAGTGCAGAGAGCCTGGGGAGAGAGGGAGGGAATCAGAACAGGAAGGGACCTTGGAGGTCTTCTAGTCCAGCCCCCTGCTCAAGCAGGAGAGCCTATTGCTTCCCTCTTGCTTAAGGGTCTCCGAGAGTAATGGGGGGGGGGGGTTCTCTGAGCAAGTGCAGAGAGAGCCTCGGGAGAGAGGGAGGGAATCAGAACAGGAAGGGACCTTGGAGGTCTTCTAGTCCAGCCCCCTGCTTAGGCAGGAAACCCTATTGCTTCCCTATTGCTTGGGGCTTAAACAGCTGGGGGGGGGGGCTTTCCCCTCGGGAAAGGGTCAGCCGGCCCTTTTGGGGGGGGGGTCTCCCGCGCACCTGGCACGCCAGGTAAGAGCGGCCACCAGCGGGGGCTACTCCGCCGACGGCGTCGGGGGGTGCGAGTGAGAGTGGCTCGGTGGGTTAGGGGTTTTCTGGCTCGCTTTGGAATTTGAGGAGTGGGGGGGAGTCATTGCGAGGCTGGGCGGAGATGCGGGAAGAAGTGGGGCGCCGGAGTTAAGTCGTTCCAGCGACCCCCGGGAGAAATAAATGCCAGCCGTGCCTGAATCCTGAGCTGGCGGGGGGGGGGGGGAACCAAGGCGGGGCGGGATCGTCCGGAAAGTCCCCGTCCCTCCCCGCCGCCGCTGCAAAAGTAGGAGGAAGGTGGGGAGGGAGGCGGATCGGCCGAAGGAGCGGCTTCGCGGGTCGATCCCCCATGGGGTTGGGGGCTTTGGGGGGGGGGGGGGGTTGGCGTCTGGGTGGCAGCTTGCCCGCCTCTGCCACTCCTCCACCGCTGGGGCACAAAAATAATGTAGTAATGTGGAACATGTGTGTGTGTGTGATGTTTGTGCAGATAAATAAATAAAGTTTATCAGCACAAACATGACACAAATATTAACGCCCCTCCCGTGGCATATCATTCTTACTTTACTCAGAAAGCAAACTCTGCTCGTGCGGAGGAAGCCTAAAAGGCCATTAACTTGGTTTAAACAAGGTTCAAATTGCCCCGCATTAAAAATCAAATCCCCCCAAACTGTGGGTCATGGGCTCCATATTGGGAACCACTGGCCTAGTCTTTTCAGTTGTTTAAAGCAGCAAAAGGGTCTTATGGCCATACACAGGAAGTAATCCAAATCAATGTTTCTTATATACTTCTGGGGGTCAGATGCTTCTGTTTTGATGTTCTCCTTGGTTGTATGCTGGTTCAAGACCCCAATAAAGGGTGGGTTGGTTGGTTGGTTGGTTGAGGAGCTTCTCCAGGCCCCATCCATCCACACCTCCTTCTCCAGCATTGGCCCTGCTGAATGGGATGCTCATGGCGTTGAATCTACAACTCACCCAGAGTAGGAAAGTGCTCCAGATGGATGGATCCAGATGTTGGCTAGCTTATTCACTGTTGGGTCAATCCACAAGTGAGGGTTTGTCCTTCAACTGTGTATTGTGGAAACCAAAGTCTTTAGACATACTGTCTAATATTACAGTATGAGTTTGTGACGTCAGGCCCCTGGAATTCTTTTCAAGTTGTTAAATCGTTGGAAAAACACAGCTAATTGTGAAGAGGCCTGCTCGGAACAAGGACTTCCTGCTTTCTTTTCTAAGTGTGTCGATGGTACTTTGCGTTCGACCTTCTGCTTTGTCCCATGGAGTTGTGTATCTTGGTGTTGTGTATTGGGTTTTGCCTCACCTTTGCTTTAAGAATATATATATATATATATATATATATATATATATATATATATATATATATATATATATATATATATATATATATATATATATATATATATATATATATATATATATATATATATATATATATATATATATATATATATATATATATATATAATTTTCCTTTGCGTCAACTCCCTGTTCCCCAATGATTGCTGAATCCCCGGGAAAAATTTGGAGAGCATTCTGTAATATGTTTTACTTCATTTCGATGGATATTAACGCTCATTTGCTTTTCTGAAAGAGACAGGAAAGGTTTTTGAGTCATGAGAAAATTGTCCTCAACTAAGTTCTCCTAGAATTTTCCACCCTCTGTGAAACTTTCTGCTTCCAGCATTAATCAGATGGGGAGATTACCTAACTTGTACACAAAGTGACTTTTCTGGTTGAAGGAATCTCCCTCCAGGTAGAGATGGGGAAAGTACCAGAGAAGGACGCAAGATTTGACTCCAATACAGAACTTTATATATATATATATACACACAGTGTTTATTGACGTTTCGGTTCAATTCAATCAGGATAGAGCTGGAAGGGACCTCGGAGGTCTTCTAGTCCAACCCCCCTGCTCGAGCAGGCCACCCGAAACCATTTCATACAAAGAGCTGTTGGGAGAAATGTCCTTCTGGGTTCAGTTCCAAGTGGATAAAAAAGACACAGAGGCTGCTTGGAAAGATGGTTTTTAATGGTGGACAGGACCACGTGGCTTGAAGAAGTTGGGTGAAGAAGAAGGAAAGGCCAGAGATGCTGACAGAGCCCTTCCTGGGCTTTTGAATTTGATCTTGTATTCTAATTGGTTGTCAGACTCCCATGGGGGCCATGCAGGGGCAACTCTGTAGGCCGTCGTGAGTCCCAGGCTTGGTTGAGCCTTGCTGGGTGATGTAATCTTCCCAGGTGCCATGTGGTGAGATGGGTGGAGGGTTAATCCTACCTTTATTGGATCTTGGGTGAGGGCATTTGCCTATGAATAGACCTAGCTATCTCTTTATCTCTTAAATTCAGACATCTGCTGTGGGTTATTGAGCAGGGTGGGGGCTCTTAAGAGCAAGTCTGCTTCCTGTTTCCAAAAAACCATGTTTCTCCATTTCTCATCCAGGGAGAAAAATAATATTCCTCCTTTTTAATATTTCCTAGAATATTTCATTTTTCTAGGACGGGGGGTGGGGGTGGCGGGCTCACTTCCTACAGGGCTGTCCAGTCTCCTCTTAAAAACCTCCAGTGATGAAACACGCACAATTTCTGAAGGCAATCCATTCCACTGGTGAATTACTCTCAGTGTTGAGAAGTTTCTCAATTCACGGTTGCTTCTCTCCTTGATGAGTTTCCATCCATGGTTCCTGGTGCTTTGGAGGATAGGCCGTGGCCAGGGGGGCTTTCCACCAGGTACGCCTGTTGCGTCCCTTATTGGACCGGGACGCCCTTCGCACAGTCACTCATGCGCTTGTGACATCCCGGCTAGACTACTGTAATGCTCTCTACATGGGGCTCCCCTTGGCGTGCACCCGAAGACTGCAGCTGGTCCAGAATGCGGCCGCGCGGGCGATCTTGGGAACGTTTAGATATTCCCATGTAACACCGCTCCTGCGCGAGCTGCACTGGTTACCTGTGGTCTTTCGGGTGCGCTTCAAGGTGTTGATTACCATCTTTAAAGCGCTCCATGGCACGGGACCAAGCTACCTGCGAGACCACATCCTACCTCATACATCCCTGCGGCCGATTCGCTCCCACAGAGAGGGACTTCTCCGGGTGCCGTCCACCAGGCAATGCCAGCGGGCGACCCCCAGGGGAAGGGCCTTCTCTGTGGTGGGCCCAACCCTCTGGAACGACCTACCCCCCGACCTCAGAACAACCACGGACCTCCGCACCTTCCGCCAGAAATTAAAGACACTTTTGTTCCATCAGGCCGGTTTGGCCTAAGTTATTTACCTAGCCTACAGTCTGTATTATAAATTGTTTTAATTGGGTTTTTAAATGGATTATGTTTTAACTTTCTAAATTTTAGCACAGGGGTAACCTATTTAATTCGATTTTAATTATTTATATTTTGTACTGTTTGTTTTAACTTCCTGTGCACCGCCCCGGGTCCCTTCGGGGAGAGGGTGCGGTTATATAAATTTAATAATAAATAAATAGGTTGACCCTCTTCTTCATTGTGGAGCAGCCCAAGGGCGAAATCCTCCCGGTTCAGCCCGGTTTGGCTGAACCAGTCGGGATGATTGCCGTCGGTTCTGTGAAGCGGTAATATCCTCGGAAGCTTTTTAAAGCATTTCCCCACCCTGCCGATTTGCCTGAACTAGCAGGAAAACAATGTTTTAAAAAGAGGGGGGAAAGTTGGCCACAACCACCCGGTCACATTTATTTATTTTATTTTATTTTTCAAATTTATACCCCGCCCTTCTCCTTGCAAGGACCCAGGGCGGCGCACAGGCAATATTAAAAACCATACATAATTACAAAAATGCATTATTAAAAACTATTAAATTATATCCCGTGCTAAAAACCCTTATAAAACCTTAAGAATTAAAATTTATACGAATAAAAGTCAGAAACGGGGGGTTATGCTAGGCCGGCTTGTTGGAATAAATACGTCTTGAGACCTGGCGGAAGAGGCGGAGGTCCGAGGTGATGCGTAGATCGGGGGGTAGGTCGTTTCAGAGGGCTGGGCCCGCCACAGAAAGGCCCTTCCCCTGGGCGTCGCCAACCGGCATTGCCCGGCCGACGGTACCCGGAGAAGGCCCTCTCTGTGGGAGCGGATCGGTCGAAAGGATGTATGGGGCAGGAGGCGGTCTCGTATGTAGCTAGGCCCCGAGCCATGGAGAGATTTAAAGATGGTCATCAGCACCTTGAAGCGCACCCGAAAGGCCACAGGTAGCCAGTGCAGCTCGCGCAGGAGAGGTGTTATGTGGGACTGCCTTGAGGCACCCATAATCACCCGCGCGGCCGCATTCTGGACTAGCTGTAACCTTCAAGTGCACCTCAAGGGGAGCCCCATGTAGAGAGCGTTACATGACCCACACACACCAAGCCACGCCCACACAACCAGTGGCAAAAAAAAAATTGGATTTCACCACTGGGGCAGCCCCTCAAATACTGCAATATTGTTCTTGTGTCCCTCCCTAGTCCTTCTTTTCTCTAGACCCCTGATGGCGGACCCCTGGCACCCGTGCCACTGGTGGCGTGCAAAGCCATTTCTTAGGGCACACGAGGCGCTGCCCTGTCAGCTGGCCAGCATGCATGCGTGCGCTGGCCAGATGACTTCGGCCTTCTTTTGAGACCGTTTTTCGCCCTCCAAAGGCTTCCTTGAAGCTCCAGAAGCCTCCGGAGCATGAAAAACCAGCCCTACGGGCAAGCTGGAAATTCAGGAATGGACTTCCAGTTTGCTCGTGGGACTGTTTTTCACCCTCCAGACCTTCAGGGGCCTTCCCTGAAGGCTCCGGAAGTTGAAAATCGGCCCTACAGACAAACCGGAAGTCACCATTCCCGGACGTTCGGGTTCTCCGTAGGTCCATTTTTCACCCTCCAGAGCCTTCAGGGAAGCCCCTGAGGCCTCCGGGATGTGGGGGGGGAGGCTGTTTTTGCCCTCCCCAGGCTCCTAAAAAGCCTCTGGAGCCTGGGAAGGGTGGCAAAAAAATGTGCCAAAAGCACATAGCATTATCGGTGTGGCATGCCCGCGTACGACACCCCCCCCCCCCCCGCGCTCTCCTGCAAAAAAGATTCGGCATCCCTGCTCTGGTCTAGCCAAACCCAACTCCCGCAAGCATTCTTCTTCGTAGGTTTTAATCTGCAGGCCTTCAATCATCTTGGTTGACTGGAGAAATGTGGGTGGTCCCGGATGGCCCTGGATTCCTGCTGAATTGTGTGTTTTTTTCCCCTTCCTAGGACAAACAGAAGCAAAATGCATTCCAGGGAAGAAGCCAGTACTTGTAGATAGGCCTCCTCTTCGGGTTGGCCAAGTGTGTCTCGTGTTCTTTAAGTCTCCCATTCACGGCGTGGCCAAGAAAACGGGATTGCCAGAGAATGTGGGCGTCTCTGAAAACTTGTCTCTGCCTGCCCTCGGTTCCCCGGGTGGGGCCGCGCTCTCGTTTCCATGCTGTCAGAAACTGCCTCGTCAAGTCGCAGGCCAGAACAGACAAGTGGGGCTTAGTGAATGGATAGATGATAGGGAACTCAAACCAGATAGCTCACAATGAGCCCTTTCTCGCAGTTGGCAGCAGGAGTGGGTAGCAATTGATTTATGGGAAGCAGAGATGGCACAGGTGGTCGCTGTTGTACGTGATGGGACAGGGCTTTCGAAAGCTTGAGTTGTGAGTGAACTTCGCCTCCGTTCACTGTCTGAAGCTCTCTTGGATGTTCCAATATTCTCTGGGCTTCTTTAACAGGTTCTCTTTTCTTTTATTTATTTATTTTTCTTCTCCTTGTTTTCTCCTAATTACTTGCATAGGGATTAGTCTTCGTGCTATTTATGTGTTTGCATTGGTTGTCATGGATTGCACCAGCAAAGCAAAACCCAACTTCGTTGTATATGTACCATGACAATAAAAGCTATACTATGCTTGAAGAGGTCTTGTATGTTGCTGGAATGAGGTCCCCATCAGGACCCGCAATTTCGTTGAGCAGAAACGCAAAATTACAGCGGTGTAGTTAGCTCAGTGGCTAAGACGCTCAGCTTGTCGATCAGAAAGGTCGGCAGTTTGGTGGTTCGAATCCCTAGTGCCGCGTAACAGAGTGAGCGCCCGTTACTTGTCCCAGCTTCTGCCAACCTAGCAGTTCAAAAGCACAGAAAAGTAGAAAAATAGGAACTACCTTTGGTGGGAAGGTAACAGCATTCTGTGCGCCTTCGGCGTTGAGTCATGCCGGCCACATGACCTCGGAGACGTCTTCGGACAGCGCTGGCTCTTTGTCTTTGAAACGGAGATGAGCATCGCCCCCTAGAGTTGGGAATGACTAGTACAGATGTGCGAGGGGAACCTTTAGCTTTACCTATCTGTCAAAGAGTTTCTTTCCACAATGGGCATTGACCCTCACAATACATGGATCGTAATTCTCAAACATGGGGGCATTTCGCTTTACAGACTTAAGTTCTCCAGTATTTTTCTATAATTAAGAACACTTAGAAGGTCACCAGAGTTGGAAAGGTACCTTGGAGGTCTTCTAGTCCAACCCCATGCTCTAGCAAGAGACCCTATACCATTTCAGACAAATGGCTATCCAATCTTTTCTTAAAAAACCTCCAGTGTTGGAGCACTCACAAATTCTGGAGGCAAGCTGTTCCACAGGTTAATTGTCCTCACTATTAGGAAGTTTCTCTTTAGTTCCAGGTTGCTTCTCTCCTTGGCTAGTTTCCACCCATCGCTTCTTATTCTACCCTCAGGTGCTTTGGAAATGAGGTTGACCTAGTCTTCTTTGGCTTGCAATTTCCACGTGGTTTGATATACCAGCAGGTGAAAAAAGACTGCTTGGTATTACCTGTAGTTCTGGCTTTTCCAACATGAGCTTTGAAGATTGTGTGAAGTCCTTGGCCAATTATGATCCCATTCTCAGACAGCTTTCAAGTGTAATCCACAAAGGCGTTTAGTACACGCCAAATTTTGCCTTGGGTGGGAAGGAAGAAGCTTACAAGAAAGAGTGAAAGGGACGCTCCAACCTGGCTTGGCCAGTTGGTTTTAGCAAATGCCTCCAGGGAAAGTGAAACTCAGCAGAAAATAGTTGTCCTTTGTTGATGGAGAAGATGCCAGGTTTGGGTCTACTTCTTCATTTCTTAAAGGCACCTAGTTATTTGCGGGACCGTCTCCTGCCGCATACCTCCCACCGTCCGATCCGATCCCATAGGGAGGGCCTCCTCAGGGTGCCGCCCGCCGGTCAATGCCGGCTGGCGGTGCCCAGGATAAGGGCCTTCTCGGTGGCAGGGCCATCCCTCTGGAACGACCTACCCCCCGAACTTCGCACTATCACGGACCTTCCCCTCTTTCGCCGCTCACGTAAGACGTATCTTTTCCATCAAGCCGGTCTATCTTAGAGCTTAGAGCTCTGATACAAGCCAATCTTAGCCAATGAGTAAATGTATTTTAGAATTTTAATGGGAATGTTTTAGCACAGGTTTAGAGTTTAATTCATTTTAGAAATTATTACTGTATTTATTGTTTATTTATTGATTTTAATTTCCTGTGCACCGCCCTGGGTCCATCTCGATGGAGAAGGAGCGGTTATACAAATCGAATAAATCTTAATCTTAACGTCTCCGATTCAGGGCAAAGGTGAGGGACCTGTTAAATCTTGATTTTGATCTGTGCTGTGGGAGGTAAGATTGAAAAATGGGCCTGGTATAGCTCAGGGAAACTCCCCACCATTTTGAATCTCCCTTGCTCTTGCTGGTAATTGACAGGTTTCGTAGTAGACCTGATGAGGCAGTGATTAGAATGTGTCAGGTAATGAGGATTTAATAGCTGCCATCTGATGTAAGGTTGTAATCTGTAAACTGATGCAATGAGGCAATGCCTCTAAGACTCTGGTAGGGTCCACACAAGTCATTTACCCTTTTTAAGAGGTGTATATATATATGTGTGTGTGTGTGTGTGTGTGTGTGTGTGTGTTAGCATTATGAGCTGATCAATAAATAAATCGGAGAGACTAGGATAGATCTATTTCGAGCTTTTTAGCTCTCATCAGCTAGTCATGCTCTTACTGGGATTTGAACCGGGGCTGTATTGCATATCAGGCAGGAGCCTTTTAACCATTCAGCCAGCCTGGCTCTCCCAATTGCTGAATGGTTTAAAGGCTCCTGCCTGATGTGCAATACAGCCCCGGTTCGAATCCCAGTAAGAGTATGACTAGCTGATGAGAGCTAAAAAGCTCGAAATAGATCTATCCTAGTCTCTCTGATTTATTTATTGATCAGCTCATAATACTAACACACATATTAAAAAAATTAACACAACGGAACTCATGGCTTTCTGTCTAGATGGTCTCTGGTGATGAGCCGAAAGGCAGAAAAGGAAACAGTATGTCTCCTCTCTTAATTGGGGCTCTAACAGGGTGTTGTGAAACAATTATAGATATAGATATATATATATAGGTGGCCATTAGAGGGCATTTCTCTCTCTCTTGTCATGTATCTCATTTCTCTCCTTGTGTTCGCAGCTGAATGGTAAAGGATTTTATCCCCATGTATATGTTGGTATATATTTGTATATAAACCACTATTAACTGTACAAAGGTGCTGTGTGCTGGGTTTTGCTCCTGGGATTATCTCATAATATTAGTCACGCTGCCAAAACTCTTGACAGAATGACGTATTGCAGACTAACTCTGCCCCCAGCCAGGAGCTCAATCCTGAGAGGCTCAAGGTTGACTCAGCATTCCATCCTTCCGAGGTGGGTAAAATGAGGACCCAGATTGTTGGGGGGTTATATGATGATATTTGTTAACTGCTCAGAGAGTGCTGTAAACACTAGGGAGCAGTATATAAGTCTAAGCACTATTATTACTGCTATCTAAACCGTGGTGGCGCAGCGGTTAGAATGCAGTATTGCAGGCTAACTCTGCCCACAGCCAAGAGTTCGATCCTGACCAGTTCTAGGTTCACTCAATTTTCCCTCCTTCCGAGGTGGGTAAAATGAGGACCCAGATTGTTGAGGGGCAATACGCTGACATTATAAACTGCCCAGAGAGTGCTAGGAAGCGGTATATAAGCCTAAGTGCTATTGCTTAACACTGAGAAGCAAGCAGCATAACAAAAACAATGGAAATTCCACTCAGCAGAGGCCCAATAAGAGTTGACCTTTGACCCCCATTCCCTGCTCTGCTGTTTAATCCAGAGGTTCCCAAACTTGGCAACTTTAAGACTGGTGGACTTCAACTCCCAGAATTCTCCAGCCAGCAGGGCTTAAATCTCTGCTGGCTGGAGAATTCTGGGAGTTGAAGTCCACCAGTCTTAAAGTTGCCAAGTTTGGGAACCTCTGGTTTAATCAGATGTATACTTTAAAATCCGGAGTATTTTCAATTTTAACAAAACAACACCTTTTTTTTTAAATTAAGCAACAAGCTGTGGTGTAGATTTTGGGGGGGGGGGGGAACCAGGGGATCTTAAATTAATTAGGATCTTAAAACTATTCAACCTTACACTTTAATTAGCAGAGTTTATTTCAGAGTTTATTTCAAATGTTCGGTACCTGCTGGCGACATAAACGGATCAAATTGTTCCTCTTGAGATTGGGATGCAATACTCAGTGAGGTGAAGTTTTGCTTTTTAATCTTAAACGATTTTGAAAAATGATCCGCTCAGCCCTAAATGATCAGTTTAGATCAGACCTTATTGCCTGGATGGACAGAATATATTTTCTCATGCTGTTAAAAGCCGTTCGGTGCCAAAAGAGCTGTTTGTCTCCCGCTGCCCCAAAGCTATTAGCTGAGAAAAGGTTAATGGCGGCGCGTTGAAACTGCCTGGATTGGTTTTCCGCCCCTTCATTACTTAATCCCGTGAAAGCATTCATTTTAAAAAGAGGAGTGTTTTCTGTGAAGAAATCTCCCAGCTCCCATTACTGACCGCAACTCTTCAAATGGCAGGAAGGCAAGATTGCATTTTTTAAAAGAAGTATTAAAAAAAAGCAAAAAAAAAACAGGAAGGAACCGGTTTCACCTTTATGAAAACATAGAATATCCCCCATTTGTAAATTCTTCAGCTTTTATTAATTGCTTCTTACAGCTGGGCCTCCAAAATGCCCTCCTGCCATCTTCCTTCGTCCACGCCGGTTATATCCCCCCTCCGGTGGTGGGATTCAAATAATTTAACAACTGGTTCGCAGCCCTATGGACCAGCTGGGTAGGCAGGGCCTGGTGGTCATGCGACTGGGTGGGCGTGGCCAACTCAACGTCACTCCCGTCGATGGGCGCTTCGCTTTAGCTGTTACAATGTCATAAGGGTTAACAGGAGAGGCAGTTTCTTAAGCAGAGCAATAAAGATAAGGGTAGAAACAATACCAGAATGTTTCCTTCCTGCCTTCCCTACAGGATTAGCCCTGTAAAGTGGAAAAAAACCAAAAGGAGATTTCTTCCGACACCCGATTGTCTGAACTGCTTAGAAAGTTAACAACCAGTTCTCCCGAATAGTTATGGAATATAGGAAGACTTCAACATACAACCAAGCAGCTGGGCCTTTCTCCTTGGAGAATGGCCTGGTCTTCTTCCTGCATCCCAGGTGTTCTTCCTTGCTCTGGTCTGCTCCAGAAGCGTCTTCCACGCCTTTCCTCCAGGGCATGGAGAAGGTAGACAGCTGGCTTCATCTCCACCTCCTCAAAGATTCTCAAGTCTGAAATTCCCCTTCGGTTCCAGTAAAACAGGCATGAACTGGGAAGTAGGTGAGAAATGGAGAAGTCATTGGGTTTTCCCGATGGTCTGGTTGCACAATGTGCTACATTTGGCAGATTTTCATCTTGGCTTACTAAATGAACCCCATCACACATGCTGAACCGGGATGATTGAACTGGGATGATTGGGAACCTTGGTAGGTACCAAGGTTCGCAATCATCCAGGTCATGGTTTGTCCCAAAGGTGCTTTTTCCAAAAAAGGCAATTGGACTTAACTTCTTGTTGTTGTTTTCCTTCGAAAACCTTTCGCTTCCCATCCGAGAAGCTTCTTCAGTTCTCACCTTCTCCGGCGAGAACTGAAGAAGCTTCTTGGATGAGAGGCAAAACATTTTCAAAGGAGAGGGGGGGGAAACCCAAAAGATACTCCACAACCATAATTGAACCCAACATTTCTGCTGTTACGTGAGATATTGGTGGAGTGAGTTTTGCACCGTTTTACAGGCTTTCTTGCTGCAGTTGTTAAGTGAATCCCAGCAGTGGATGAGTTGATAACCCCGTTGTTAAGTGAATCTGGCTTCCTTATTGACTTTGCTTGTCAGAAGGTCACAAAAGGGGGTCATATGACCCTGGTATATTGCAATTGTCATGAATATGTGGCAGTTGTCAAGCATCTGGATTTTGATCATATGATTATGGAGATCCTACAAAGTTTGTAGCTCCGAAAAAGTCACTTTTTCCACGGCTGTTGCAACTTGAAACGGTCACTGTTGTGGGCCAGCCAGCTCCGGATGAGTGCTGATAGTGAGGAGTCCTATGAGTCTGTTCTGGAGGAGGAGGGTGACCTTGAGAGAGCAGAGAGCCCGGCTGGTCATCAGGAGGCACCTGGGTCTTGGAGTAGTGGGGAGGATAGAGGCCAGTTTGTCCCTGATGCTAGATTGACAAGGGCTGAAAAAAGGAGGCTTTAATTGCATCAGAAGTGAACTCGAAGGATTTGAATTAGTCCCAGCTGCCTAATGACTGGCCCCTCCCAAGAGGGTTTAAAAGGAAGTCTTTGCTAAGAAAGTCCTTGCAGAGAACAACGTTGGATTTCTAGGTTCGTGTTTATTCGTGTTGATTTTCAGGTTCGTGTTTAGTCGAGTTAGGAAGCTCCGTATCTGTTCAGAGTCATTCAGGCAAACAGCCAAGAGAGTTAGTGGCAGGCAGCCAGTCTTGTGTTAGTCAGAGAAAGGAGGGGTCAGAACAGCTCACTAAATGAACTGCTGTAAGTCAATGGCTACCTGTCAGCCCAGTTGACTTTCGGAAAAGCACGTTTGCGACATAATGTCCAGAGGTGAGTTGCTCCCGGTTCGGCCCGGATCAGGTGAACCAGTAGCAGCAGCAGTGGGAGGCTCTGCCCATAGCTAACGTTATGGCTGGTTTGGAGAAGCTCCAAATCCCCCCACCCCCGCTGGCCTCACCATCCCACCCCACCGCTCCCCGCCTGCCCCGCTTCTCCTAGGAGTGTGTTGGTCAACCGGGGTTGAATTTAAACTACAATTCGTCCTCCTCTATCACCGCATAGGAAGGATGCATTGACTTGCGTGGGCATTATGTGTTGTTAGCGGAACTCTGAAATTGCGATGATGGGCACTCCTTCCCTCCGTCTCATGCTGTTCCCTGTGGGTAGCAGAGGTCCCGGAAAAAATGTCAATTTTTGTAGTTGTTGTCCCTCAGAGAGAGGTGACAGCATTCCTCCACTCTGCTATTGTTTTCCAAGTCTAAGCTTCATTTTAATTGTCGTTTAATTTTGGCCACTCCACCCCCAGCTTGCCGTACGCAAGCCAGATTTCCCGAAAGCTTTTTTCTTTTTTGTTCCTCTGCGTTCGTCCTTCTTATCCTGACAACGTTTAATTTGTTGACTTAATTGCCCTGCTTTGCAGTGCTTCCTTTTCCCCTCCTCCTCTACAAACTGTGGTTATTTTATGACTGCATTCTGGTCCCATCCTGGTTCTTAAATTCTCTTCATTGCGGTCCTCAATTTCTCTTGGATTGCAAAATGTGCTCCTTCGATTTTGAAGTGAAGCCATGAAGTGGAGTGAGGAGACTCAGGTTCATCCCACCCCCCCACCCCCATTCAACCACCAAGTTGAGATCTAACCATCCTTTCAGTCCACCCATCTCTCAAGGTCCTTGGGGGCTTTTGTATGGGGAGGAGGGGGTACAATTAAAGGAGGATACTGCCCCGACACTTTCTTAAAACAGGGGTGTCAAACTCGGTTTCATTGAGAGCCGCATCAGGGTTGTGTTTGACCTTGGGTGGGGGGTGAGCGTGGCCAGTATGGGCGTGGCCAGCTTGACATCATTCATGTCGTGGGCACCTGTGGTGGCTCGAACACTCTGCCAGCAAAAACGGGCTCCTGAGCTCCGTTTCGGCTGCAATGGCCTCCTGCAGCCCTCTACTAGTAAAAACGAAGCTTGGGAGGGTCTCAAGCAGTCCTTCTGAGCTCCATTTTCGCTGGCACAGGCTTCAGTCCTTTCACTGTTTCCAGGGTAGCTCCACGGGCCAGATCTAAGCACCTCATGGTCCAGATCCAGACCCCAGCCCTTGAATTTGACACCCCTGGCTTAAAGGAAGGATAGAAATGCCAGCACCACATTAATAGTGCTAATTACAAGTACCAATAGCACTTAGATTTATATACTGCTTTGCAGCTCTCTCCAAGCCGTTTAGAGCAGGGGTCCCCAACCTTTGCAACTTTAAGTCTGAAGGACTTCAGCTCCCAGAATTCTCCAGCCAGCTTTGCTTTGCTTTGCAAAGGTTGGGGACCCCTGGTTTATAGAGTCAGCATCTCAACAATCTGGGTCCCTGTTTTACCGACCTCGGAAGGATGGAAGGCCGTGTCAACCTCGAGCCCCACCAGAATTGAACCCCTGGCAGTGGGCAGAGTTAGCCTGCCATCCTGAATTTTAACCATCCTACTCACCAAGCCTCACTGAGCACAGTGAATTGTATTTTCCTAACCTGTTATTACTCGGATTTACTTCTGCGTTCCTCTTCTTTTGAAATCAGCAATGGTGGCATGACCCATTGTTGTACCGTCACGTGCTTTCTCAACTGTTGTGACTATGGCTCCAGACTGCGGTGTGGAAACCAGCAGGGGAACAATGATGTACTTCGGCTATGGGCTGATGAGGCAAGACTTGTGTGGGGTGGGGGGGTGGGAACGCGACTCCTTGCTTGCCTAGACTAGAAAAATAAACTAGGAAGGTTGTGAAATTGACTTAAAACTGTCAAAACTGCTAGGGGGGGTTCAGAATCTGGAGGGGCAGACATTCTCAGTAGTGGGAAAGTTGGACTCTTGGCATCCACGTGGAGCTACAGTTGAGCTGAGCGCAGGCATTAAAACACCTCCAGGTGTCAGGGAGTGACTCCCAGGTAATTGCATAAATCGACTGTTATGTTTACGGGGCCACCTTTGCTGAACAGTTTGATAAGCGCTTAACTAGGTTCAAATTCCAGGTCTGTTTTCCCTTCGTAGATCCAATCGCCCTCTACAACTCGTGGAGGCACAGTACAGGGAGCACGTAGTGAGCTCTGATCCCGCTGAAGCCCTCACCATGCGGCAAAACCGCAAAAAGAGGTAGATGGGCCGAGGCAGCTGCGATGCAGTTTGTCCACCAAGAACAATGTAGGATCAGGGGTTGTCCACCAAGAACAACTCAAGGCCCAGGGGCCATATCCAGCCCGCAGGGTGCTTAGATTCGGTCCACGGGGGCCGCCCTGGAAACAGCGAAGGATCGGCTGACATTGCTTCTGCCAATGAAAATGGCGCGTGGGAGGACGCGTGGGAGGACTTCAGGAGGTTCTGGAGGCCATTTTTCCTGGCAGAGGACTCGGGCCACTATAGGCACCCTCAACACGAGTGATGTCAAGCTGGCCACACCCACCTTGGCCACGCCCACCCCTGGCCACACACACACACACACACACACACACACATGGCTCCCCGAGGTCAAACGCAACCCTGATGCGGCCATCAGTGAAATCAAGTTTGGCATCCCTGATGTAGATTCTTTGGCTCAGTCGTCAGCTGTGGGTATTCCCCCAGCTCATCCTCCTTGTGAAAGACAGATCATTTGGGGTGGAACGCGGGTTCATTTTGCAGATGCAGCATGATAAGGACACTTCCTTGCTTCCGTTCCTCCTGTTAATTTGCATTTAGAATAACGGAGTTGGAAGGGACCTTGGAGGTCTTCTAGTCCAACCCCCTGCTCAGGTAGGAAACCCTACACCAGAGGTGTCAAACTGGATTTCTTTGAAGGCGAGATCAGCATTGTAGTTCTCCTCCGTGGGCCAGTGGGGATGGGAGGGAAAGAAGAGATGGACACTGCATGACTTTACTGGCCAAAATGGGGCATGAGGGCTGCATGTAGCCCCCCCCCCCATCTCATTTTTACCCTCCATGGACCTAGCAGCAATCCGTCGACCAAAAATGGACCATGCAGAGGCCTCCTGAGGCCCTGTGCAACCCATTTATCACCCCCCACTGGCCTCCAGGAGCCCTCTGCCGGCCAAAAACATGAGTTTGACACCCCTGCCGTATACCATTTCAGACAAAATGTTGTCCAATCTCCTCTTGAAAACTTCCAGTGTTGGAGCATCCCCAACTTCTGGAGGCAAGCTGTTCCACTGATTAATTGTTCTCACTGTCAGGAAGTGTCTCCATTGTTCTAGGTTGTTTCTTTGGGCTTGATTGGATCCATTTTAATGTTCCTCCACTTGTAGCCATCTTTCTTCCTGCCTGCTTCTAAACTGTGATTCAGGGCTGCCAGAGGGAAATATAATGCTTAGGATGTGACAGCTGGTGGCCGAAGCTGGGGTTATGTGTGTCCTTCAGGATGGGACCTTATCAATTAGACATTTCTTGAAGAATTCCCTCCATGGAGGCTCGTGCTCAGACACGGAGAATTGAAAGTCAAGAGTGGGTTGAACCAGGTGGACTTGATGTCTGTCCTGAGTGGGAAATTCAAGCCACGTCAAACCTGGAATTTTCCTTGTCTTCCCTTCTCCACAGCTTGCTGGCACAGCTGTCCTCGCAATTGGACTATGGCTTCGCTTTGATCCACAGACCGCAGAAATCATCGCATCGGATAAAGATTCTAAGGCTTTCTCCACAGGTAACTCACCAAGAGTTTCTCAGTTTTGTAGAGAGAAGCAGCATCTTCTTAAGGCTTATTGGGAGGATGCAGAGGATAATTTAAGAAGAAGCTCCTGGTGTAGAGAGAGGGCTGAAAATTAAATAATGTATCTCGACAGTTCGTCTTGGGTTCCTGTTAAAGTTATGCTAGATCAGGAAAAATAACAACCTAGGCACGTAGACGGGGGATTAAACATCGGCCATCCTTTTCCAGAACACAGTAGTTTTTCAACATTGCTGTCAGGTTTCCAAGAACCGTATTTTTCAGAGTATAAGACGCAGCGGAGTATAAGACGCACCAAGATCTTGAAGAGGCAAATTTTTAAAAAGGTTTTTGCATGCTGCAGACCTCCCAAAACAAGCCTGTTTTTCATGAAAACGGGTCAGTTCCCCCCCCCAAAAGGGGGCATGAATAGGAGGCTTGTAGAGTGCTCGGGGTGGGGGTGGAGAAACCAAGCAGAAAATAGCCTGTTTGTCATGAAAATGGAGCCATATTTTCTTTTGAAAAAATGGCATAATTAGCTTTTAGAACGCTTATAGAGTGCTCCTGGGGGGGGGGGGGGCTTAGGGGCAAAATTGAGCAAAAACTGGCCCATTTTTAGCTCATTTCTACCCTCCCCAGCCCCCAGGAGCACTCCAAAAGCCTCCTAAAAGCTATCCACGGCCATTTTGGTGAAGGGGGCGGGGTTTCAGGAGGCAAAAAAAAAATGCTGTATTCAGTGTATAAGACGCATTCAGATTCTCGGCCTCTTTTGTGAGGGAAAAAGGTGCGTCTTATACTCCGAAAAATAGGGTAATACACCCGTAGCAAACAGACCTCCGAGGCAGGTGGGCTCCTCAAAGAATGGTTTTATCGGACATATTGTATTGGCACAAGCTGGTGAAAACCGACTCTGATTGTTCCCATGGTTTTCACCTAATTAAAAGTGAACGTTTGTTCTCTTTCCCTCAAACACGGAGCCACATGATCCAATCAAGGTGCCGTCCGGTTGCCCGGTAACTTCCCTCCTCCTGTCTCCGGCCACCTGTGGAAATGTCCTTGGTTCCCAGGAGAACGTATTTTGTTTTGGCTACAAACCCCCAGCTATCTCTATTTCCACCCCTCCTCCCTATCCCTCAGCTCCAGGGCGGCAACACGGAAGCCTCAAAATGGCTCCGGCCAGATCAGCTTCAAGGTTGACACTTGGTGGGAGGGAGGGGGGGCTATTTAAGATGGTTGGTGTGCTGCCCCCCCCCACACTCACCCCCACGTCAGGGTTGGCGTAGTAGAGAGCTTTATTCAGTCTGCTCCCTCAACAGTTCCATTTCAGGTTTTTCAGCTAGCCCCCAGCTGCAAGCTTAGCACGGTAAGTGGCTCCAGACCAAACAGATAACCAAAAGCGAGATAAAATTGCAGCCAAACCAAAACAGTCTTGAAAATAAAGGTTTTGCCTGGCTAGGTTCCAAAAACAAACAACTCAAAATCCCCTCCGTGGTTAGGGGCCTCCATTGAGGTTTGTCAAACAAGTCCGGTGGTCCGGGTTTTGGGGCTTGCAAAGGGAAGGCACAGGAATTGTCCAAGCCAGGAATGCAGGGGGGTCATTTTCAGAGCCACGAACAAGCTCCAAAGTAACCTTCAAGGCAATGGCCGATTAGTCCATCCGACAGATAACCGGCTGCTCCAAACACGAACATCAACGCTCTCGGCGACGGAATTAAATCCACCAGCTGCAGAGTTCCAGAAGCACAAAGAGAAAGACCTGGCCATGACCCCCCCCCCACCCCCCCACACACACATGGTACTTCTCCCTCCTGTGCGAAATAGGCAAGGGCCTATTTAACAACCGCTTCGCTTTGTGCGTGTTTGCGCATGTGGTCCGTTTGCACTTCCGCAGAAGGAAAACAGCTGAGGCGTGGCCAAAAAGAAAAATGCAAGTAGAAAAATAGGGAGCACCTTTGGTGTGAGGGAAGACAGACAGACAGACAGACTTCTTGCCATCTGCTCCCATGAGCAGACTGATCATTTCATTGACTTATTGAAATAAGGTTTTATTACCGTTCTGGCACTGCTTGCTAGTTTTAGCTCATTCCGGGCCTTATGTGACAGACAGACAGACAGACAGACAGGCATTGTAGAGTTATGCTGGAGCACAGGTTCCATTCATTCGTTCATTCATTCATTCATTCATTTTTCACTTAACGCCAGTCATCTTGGGCGGCGTTAAGCAAATGCACCCCTAACAGGCCCTAAATTTATTTGATTTTTAAAGTATTTTGTATATTGATGTTTTGTGGTTTTATTATGCCTATTGTCCGCCCTGAGTCCCGCAAAGGAGAGGGGCGGTATAGAAATGTAATAAATAGTAAGAGTAAATAGTAAAAGTAAAAGTAAGGCAAAAGAATATGTAAAAAAAACAGAAGTCAGTTGTGCAGTAAAATGTGCATTTGGAGAAGAAAGAAAGAATGAAAGTCACATTTATAAGTATAGGAGGCTGGGGACCAGACAGACAGACAGACGGACGGACGGACGGACGGACGGACAGACAGACAGACAGACAGACAGACACCGCAACATCCCCAATTCACAACCCACAGCCGTGCATTTCAACGCTTCTACACCTCCTTTCACCTTTCCAACATTTCAGCATTTCTCTTCTACTCATTTTTCCCCATCCCTCACAAACCCAGCCCCACCAAATTGCAATACCATTACAATTTTTATGCAACAACATGTCTTACAAATAAGCCTTCACGAAATCAAACTCATTTTTCTTTCATTTTATGACCTCAGCAAATTTCTCCCCTAAAACCAATTCCCCCTTTTCTTTCCAGCTTCTGTGTGAATTTGGAAAATTTAAAACTTGCACAAGCATTACTTACATCTTCCAAACAGAGACAAAATCTCTCTCTCTCTCTTGCTTTTTTGTATGTTTGTTTCGCTTATGGAGTTTGTGTGAGGTCTCCTGAAGCCTTTGTTTTAAGGCATGCCCAGCCCAAAACACTCCAGTTTTTTCTTTCAACTCAACCAGGAAGTGCTTTTCTAAAGATAATAAAAGCGTGTTTGCAAAAACAGGCAGCCATGTACCGATAAAGGCTTTCTACTGCATTTGGCAAGCAAATGTCCCTTGGCTTCCTTTGCAGGGGGAAAAAATTGTGCAGTTGGTTTTTGCGGGTGGAAATACGGGGTGGTGGAAGAGAATAATAGGTGAAGCTGCTATGGTAGTCGTATTTGTTTATCCTGGTAACACTTGGCAATGCCGCAAAAAAAAAAAATTTACATGCCCTTCAGAAAATGGCAATGCCCATCTTGAAATCATTATTTAAAAATTTTTAAATGGTAAGTCTGGTGAATGGACTTTAATAGACAATTGTAGTTGTTCATTTATTAGAGTTTCAGCCTGCCCTTTATTACTCGGAGAAGTAACTAACTCAAGGTGGCAAATGTACTTTATACTCCTCCTGTTTTCCCCACAATAACAATCTTGTGAGGTGGGTTGGGTTGAGATAGAGCCGTGTTGGCGAACCAATGGCACGCAGAGCCCTCTCTGTGGAGACGCACGCCATC